>JAGVSQ010006195.1:0-16683 GCA_022683975.1 Rhyacophila evoluta
TTTTAGATTTAAAATCCAACAACAGATGGGGATTCGAACCCGCATTCCCCGGATTATTGGTAGATCTATTTAGTGTTCATATTAAAAAATAAAATAATGCTGAGACGCACGGACGTACATACACGTCCATATTACATAAAAAGGTTAAATATAAAAGTGTATACATGAACGATTAAGAAATCTGTAGTTTTTATTAACGAATAAATTATATTATATAATTAAAATGTGTGTACCACATAGTTACATAAAACTATTATGTTGAATTAATTAATAGACATACAAAATATTGTATTTGGAATTTAATGGTGAATTCTAAACTCTATATTTTTTTGCAATAATTTCTTAATTTCAAGTTGTCTAGTTATTTAATATACGTACAAAAAGTTAAGTTGTTATGAGTCTAATCGTGAAATACTTGAATATTTATAGCAATAATAAATATTTCAGCAATGTGCACTATTTCTTATGTGAGCTTTCAATGTTGTACTGTATTAATACGATAATCTGTAACAGAATGCGTATAAAAGATATTTCTATCGTATGTCTCGTATAATTTATCTGGAACTATTAGCATTATGTGATTAAAATTTCATCACGCTCGTAACTCGATGTCGTAAATAAAAATGCTACATGCATTCTTTCGACATGAAAGCTTTTGATTTTTTTTTATTATTATTCATACACCTGAAGAAAACCTGTTTCAACTTATGTTGATTGTTTGAGCGATGAAAAATATATTATCAGTATTATTTATTGGCTTAAAGTTTTTATTTATGAAATTTGATATTTTATTTTCAAAACTAAGTAACATTTTTAAAAATACATCAAACACATTGCGGCTATTTAAAAATATAACATTAAAAATATATTAAATATTTGTTTGTACTTCAATTTGAAAATGAGTTCGTTTGCAACGAGGGGATAAAATAACTTATCATGCAGTCATTAAATAAATTAAGATCCACGCTGTATCTGGCTTGGCCACGTGTTGCAGATGCCTCGAATATATTGTAGAGTCTAGGTATGACTTGGGTATTCTTTGAGCCGTTCGAATTTAGGTGTCCTAGAAGGCTGCTAAATATTATACTATATATATATATATAGTGTATTCGGCGTTGGTACTATTGTAGATGCAGGCATATCGAAGCCTCAAGAATACTGGCAGGTGACTGGGATTCTTGAAGGCGCCATTTGGTTTCCATATTCTTCTATTAGGGGGCTACTCTTAATGAAAATGTACACAGCTTAAACAGATCTGAATTGAGAATCAATTTCCATCAAGCACCTTCAGTCTGCCATTGTCTACATCTGTTCGCATCTTATTAAAAAGATGGACAATGAATACAAGTGTAAGTGGAATTCATTGTCGTATGCAAGTAGATTCCTTACATTGGTGTAAAATGATATTGTTTTAACTTCACCCGTATCGAATCTGAGGGTTATTGATCTTTGCAATGTGAAGTCTACTCTAGAAAGATATTTTTTCATCGAAGATTGGTTGCCAGCCATCAGCCTCAGTAGCCATCTTGTCAATTATCTTTGAATGCAAAAGAAACCTTAGCACTTGCGCCTACTAACAGCCCCCAACGTCGCAATACATTTATTATACAATATGGAGTTCAATAATTTGTAAAATTGTCTGCTCGGCAGATATTTCGTTTATTACTTGAAATTTTCCGTGGACTCAACACCAATATGATAATATTTTCTTTGTTTTATAATTAATGATGAAACACTGAATCAAATGTAGACTTTATTAAAGAAGTTCGGTCACATGCATAAATCGTTAAATACGTATGAAGAGATTTTCTATTAAAATCCATTTATGACAGATTTTTTTGGCTGTAAAACTCAATATATCATTTAAATTATCTGGCAAAAGATTTTACTATAAAAATGTAATGAATGACCTACGCTTTGGAAACACTGACCTATGTCAAGGAACTACAAGAATAAATCTAATAGTGCTATTTCATTTGGCCATTGAAGCGTGGGTGTTCTCTTGGCACGAGCAAAGACAACCCGCTTTGTTTTCTATCGGATTATGCTAATCAATGTTGAAAGGTCGAGAATATTTGATTACATTGTGAGTTACTTTCCATCATAAATCTTTGAATAACTCTTATACGTCTGCACGATGTTGGGCTTTCTTTTTTAGACTTTCAGAATATATTGTATTCTTTTTTATTATATATGATCCGGAAGTGGAGCATATGGATATCACCACAGCGGGCTGTCCACTTCAGAATTAGAGTTTATTTATTACCATAGTGTGAAGACTATTTTTTACGGCTGTTGACTGTCGGATAATCGTTCAACCCATTGGCCGACCAGTATTGTATCATTGGAGTTTGTCGTATACAACTGTGTGATGAAATAACACGTGGCACCGAATCGCACGGCTTATCCCTCGTCTACTAAGGGAAATGTACAATGTGAGAATAAAATAATGTAGTGTTATTTTGTGATGTCGGGTTTGTGATGATAAATTGAAATATAACCGGTTGTTGCGGGTTTGATTCTTACGCTTGCAAGTTTTTTTTAAACTTACAATATGTCGAACTGGGTACTTCGTGGTTTGAGTAACTGACAACCACATCGCATAAAAAATCTGTCAAACCAAGTCTTCATAATGTGGAGATCCGCATATTCCAGTTCTGAAGTGGTCATCTTTAGGATGTTGCATAATCAATGCAGGTCACTCATTTTGATTGCGCGATATTAAATTGTTGTTTTAGATATGAGCAATAAATTTTTAAATCATGTCGAATTTTAAAAATAATTATTGGGTCACAGAATGCGTTAAAATGATGGGATCTACCTAAGTATATACATACTAATAAATTTCACTCTAACATAAAAAAATATTTTACATATCAATAAAATTGAAAATTTCAAATGCGTTTTTCTCGACGGTAAGTAGCTAGCTTGGCTTAAATCTATTCTATAATACCACGCCTAAATGTTATTTAATGTATATTCAATCGCATATATTTCATTCTGATAACCAATAACTTTAAAGCCCTTCGATATTGAATGACATTGGCGTATATCCTATTTTCTTTCACAACTAAGTAACGTAAGCACTATAGTATGTAACATATCTTGTCGTTCCCATTTCACCTACCCCTATTTTATCTTGTGTTTTCCCTTTTCTTGGTTTTATTGCCGAGTACAACAGCCTACCCGTCCGCCTATACTTGAGCGCGAAAAAAGAGCCTTGACACGCTAGGTTTAGGGTTGATGTATTATTTAAGAAAGCTATTCATGAGCTTTTTTTAAGATTTCCGAACTTTTATTGTTACTACAGGTAAACTTGTTTTGTTGATGGCGATTTTGTGTCGTCCATTATCAAGACTATCATTCTAAATGATCTTCGTGATATTACATACTTAAATGCATATGCAAAACCTCCTCTATTTGATATTATATTTTCTATATTGTTGTTTCCATTCTAAAAATGGAAGATATGGATCTCACCTGTGAAGATAGTCCTGCAAAATTTGAGTGCATACATTTATACACTAATATTTAATTTTAAAGTTTTTTTTTACAAGAATTGGTAATCAGCCGATTGACTAACCCAGGATTTCTCAAAAAAATCTGCAATGGAACACTACGCAAACCCGGAAATTTTAATTGAACACAGCTAGCTTACTACTTAGTTTGGGTAAAAAAAAAATTCAAACGTTTAGCAGTGTATAAAACCTTTCCCAATTGTCGCGGAACAAGCACCGCATATACATGTAATTTTTAGTGACTTATTATGTAATCGAATCTCTAAATAAAAGAAATGCCGCCATAGCAACATATTGCCGTCTTAATCTTTCCGTTTAATGAATTTCGCTATTTGCATCACATCGGTATAATATTTGCCCGCGGTACAAAAAATGCGGCCGAATTGCATTTATTATCAGAAAATTGTAACAACAATGTAATTTCACAGGAAAAAATATAAAAAACAAATAATCTACATAATTTTAATATTTATTTATACATGATTCACTGTTTTATTTTCATCCAATAGTCTACAAAAATGTTTTCTTTTCGAAATCTGGCTAATATTATAGTATCACGGGTTCAGTTGGTAAAATTCCTTATTTCCAGTCTTAAAATAAACCGACCCAAGAAAGATAAAATACATATTTACAAAATCTTTCTACGAAAAAAGTATTAGGCTTTGCATCAAGAGCTTTCAAATATGAAATGATAAGCTAAATTCAGACATTACATTATCTGTGTATATATTTTTATAGAATGGCAATTTTTCTTTTTCTCTCTCTGTTTATAGTACGAATGAATGTTCCTTCACAGGATCCCATATCGCACAAAATATTCCCTTTTATATAATATAGCATGTCTGGCAATACGATCCAATACGTCTCAATATGGACAGCGATTGGCATACATTATGCTACATATTTATTCGCAAAATGCATTTCTGTATATCATACATTATTGATTGCTTAATTTACATTATTACTTCATCTATGTATTATATCGACTGTGAAAAGGAAAAAGCACACAACCCTCATTTTTTCAATATAGCTTTTATAGCAATATAGAATGTATACAAATTAACACACGTCCAATCAAAAAGATATAAGCTGAAAATACCGAATTAGTTTAAATTTAGCTTTTAAGTTTGAAAACAGAATGGCATGTGAAATGAGCGTCAGGAAAAGGGCTTCCACTTTATAAATGTTACTGATTTTTCTTAAATAACTTGTCAAATTAATATTATATTGAGTAAATAAAATTCGTCTCCCCGGTAGAGTAATTTGTACCGTGCGCGCCTAGCAATCCGGGGAATGCGGGTTGGGTGTCCACTGGGTTGAGCAAATGTCTGTTGTATCTTGTAGAATTTACCAACAAATGTTTATTTATATTTTTAATATTTTGAAAATTTTACAAGTTCATGTTATTTAGAATATAGCATATAAATAATATTTTTGAAAAACCATCAAAAAAGTTTGTACACATTAAAAATAAAATAATTTGTATAACGTTAAATAAAAGAAAGAGACTCAACAAAGAGAGTAAGTAAAGCTTATTCTTTTCTAGGAATTTATAAAATAACATTTATCCAAACTCACTCAAGTGAAAGATTATCAGTTACCTTAAACAGAGCCATTGCGCACCATTCCACCGACAAGCTAGTTCTATGAATTGGAATAGTAAAAACAACTTTAAGTCAATTTCAAACACAGTGTACCAACTCCATGTAACACTTTTAGTGAAGGAAATAACAGCTGTTATACTTTTAATCTTTATTATTAATCAGTTCCGCTTTCGTCTTTATAGATTATATTTACAATCAAAACAATTCATTATAATGCATTACTTATACTAATTTTTGTGATGAGGTTTCTAAAAAATCGTACTGTATAAAGTCTCTCCATGCGATATGCGCGCCTTGTATCCGGGGAGTTCGCATTCAATTCCCGCATCTGCTGGATCTTTAAAAAATCTAAAATGCAAGCCTGGCCATTACGCTAAGCAATTATCTGTTGTCCCAGGGTTTTCCAAACTTTTTCTGCAATCGAAAACTTTTTTTTAATGGAACACTCAGCTCATTTTTTTAAGTTGGGTAATTCCGACTAGTAGACATTTAAAAAAAAATTTAAAACACTAATATGCTTTCACTTTCAATATGAAGTAGAAGATATTTAAATGTGTTGCATTGTATAAAACGTTTTCGAATTGTCGCGGAACACCTATTCGGGTTCAGCGGAACACTGGTGTTAACAAATTGTCGTGAAAAACAATCTGTCGAGGCATGTCTTCACATTGCGTAGATCCATATACTTTTCTTCTGTAGCGGACTGTAATCCGTAATATCCGGTCGGCAATCTGTCGAGACATGTAAAAGCGGAAAGCATGGAGAGGACATATAAAATACAATATAAATATAAATGATGCACCATTCTTATATAATTTATATGCGAAAAGAACTCTGTATGAAATAAATGTTGATGTTTATATTTTTGATAAATGTTCTTACAATTTCTTCATTAAATATCCTCGGGTTGGCGGCGTATGTCTACAAGTATATACAAAAATGTTTGCCGAAGAAAAATATTTTTAGAAATTTTCCGCCTTTTTGTGCCAGCGCGGTCTCAACCCACCCCCGATGCCTCATCCTTGTCTGGTCTCGGAAATAAACCTTTCCACCTAAAAACGTAGAGTGGATGAAAGACGCTTTTCAATATATTTATTTAAAAGATTTACGCGTATACCCTGCAAAGCTGTACGCAGCTTTGTGATTCTCACGGCTTTCTTTTTCTACCATTTCGCCGTTTGTAAGCGGAGCTTTTGAAGGCTAGCAAGGGATTAATAATTCCTGCAATAAGACGTCGGCTGGTCTTATTTTGTGATGTCGGTATTATAACATCCATTCAAACACATTTCTATTAAGTATGTTTTTTCAAGTCATATACGAAAACTTAATCGTAAAGAAAAAAATACAACTGGATGATTATTTAGACCGCAAGTGAGAAATTCGTTTCAACTTTATTTTTATCATATCTTGCGTTTAGATTTTTTTACCCTGCATAGTAAATTTTCTCGGCGACAAAACCGGTTGCAATAGTCATGTGGAAGATAACTAGTATTGTGTGATTGATCTAAGCTGTTACGTTTGTTTGAGATCAGAGGCTACTAACCAGTTCTAAGCTGATGACTGGGTCAAACTTAATATTTAAAGAGATATCAATAGAAGAATTCGCTTGTAAAATCATTTTGAAGTAATGGAGTATACGGATTTCCACGAAAGACTTATTTTGAATTTTTTTTGGCGTTAAATGATTATCAGTCAGTTGATTAGTCCGTATCTAATCGTGTATGCTTAGATATTTAAAAATCTTGCAGCTGTGGGTCTTCGAGAAATATAATAGACTAATATGCCTCAACTACAGTGAGTACATTAATAGTATTATGGCCGTATTTTTATAATGTGTTTGAAACAAACACATCTCGATGGTTCCGTTATTTAAAATATATTTGATCTATATTATAAATCTAATCTTTCATTTCTTATTTTGTTTTCATTTAATTGCAAAGCTTAGTTCAAATGAAACTGAATTGTTGAGATTCAGACTTTGCCATTGCCACTGCCCTTATAGTGAGAGATACGATTGTATATTAATACTAACGGGTTCGACTTACGACTCCTTTGGTCGCCAAAAGACTTGGTCGTATATTTTATTTAAGGATTATTCAGAGGAAGATAATCGTTTTCGTTTGTAGTCGGCAGTCAATTGGGAGCTTAGTGTTTTGACTGGAATATTGATAACACCTATTTCATAGAAATGACAATAGATCGAAAATATACCTGCCCACAGTTTCTGAATACTAAATATATTTTTTACCATGTCTCCTTTAATAATGGTGTATACGTATGTATATTTTCATAGTTAAAACGTCCTCTCTAGAGACAGAATGTATGAATCCTCCACACTACGAAGATTTACAAATTGGTTGTAAGCTTCGTACAATATTTTATTGGGAATTCAGTATCGAATTTTCGAATTGAAAAAAAATACTTGGTGGCTTTAGTATTCCATCTCGCAAAAAAACTTGCAAGCTCATCTCGTATCATCTCTAAACATCATGTAACATCGAACGAATCGTTCGTAAAAATAATTTTGTTTATTATATATAAGTTAAAATTCTCTGTTTTATGTACCATGGCTTAACGAAAATGAAAGCTTAACGAGGAAAAATATACCATATTAGATCTCATAAAAGTTTTAATCGGTGTCCTCTCAAATAAATTGTAGTATCGTCAATCCGCAACATGAAAAGATCGTTTTTCCCCTTTAAAAAGCCATATTAAAAATTTCGGAGTGCTTATTTTGTTGCCGAAAATCATATTGGCTGCTTTCAGGAATTTCATACCAAATTGATTAGTGTTATAATCATTAAGAATAAGAAATTTCAAACAAATATTTTGAAATAAATTTGTTATTTATTGTTTACTTTGGAATAAAACAATGCTTTGTTATATTAATTTAGCGACGGCAAATTGTACTATACGAATTTACTGCTGAACCTTTTGCGCTAGGCTTTTTCGTTTGAGGATTATTAAGCGGGATTATCGCTAGTCGTTCGTCGTTGTCGGTCAACCCGAAAAGCTTGCATTCCGGGACTCCTTTTAACTTTCACGTAAATGTTTATTTGTTTCTCTTGAGCTTTTATTTTATACTCGTTGCCGTGTAATAATTATATCAACTTGAATGCTGAACGGTTTTGTTTATATTTTTTAAAATAATTGTATCAAACTAACAATATAACAAGTAAGAAAGTATAACAAATATCAAAAAGTAATTTGTTTACATTGATAAATTAAGATTTTTTCGTTGATAAGTAGAAAATCGTTATTTGTGTAACATTTAAAAGAAAACGTATAAAAAAAGATAAGAAAGATATCACTGATGATATTATCAATCTTTCACTGTTTTTCGGGAATTATTTAACATCCGATTTTTACGTGGTTATATAAACCTTCGGATTCTTGGGAGCATCGCTTAAAATAACAGAAAGCATCTGTAAATTACAAGGCAGATAATAAGATAACAGACTAAGAATCTACCATTCATAGACATTGAAAAGTCATCATAAATTATTTATATAGCGGCAACAAATGCCCTAATAACCACTTATTAGCAAACCTTTTAACATGGTTCAAATGTTTTTATAATCAGTGGTAAAAATGCTTCACTTCTTTAGATGAAACGTGTCCAATATTTGTGTTGTGATTCTTTACTTAACTGTTCAGTTACCCATCTTTCAAGTTTCCTTTCTGCACACGATGTATATATGGCATGAATAATTGTTAACTATAATTTACTTGACAATAAAGAAAACAACATATTGAGCAAAACGATCCTACGCCAACGTCTTTTTCTTTGATTAAAATGCAGGTGTACAAAAACGGTTGATACAGTATGAAAAATAGCTTGGCTCACATCCAAGCTCTACACCTACCATCCTAAGATGGGGTATCGAGCAGACGATATTAAATTAAAAATTGATTAGTGAAGAATTTTTTTTTATTTTAAAATTCTTTTATCTATTATTGACAATAAAAGATTTAATAACGTACGTTTTTACTTATAAATGTTTCATTCCGCCTGATCTATTGCGATTCGAATTAGTGTACGAACTTATTTGATGCCTGAAAACTGATGAAAACATCGCGTTTTCGTATTAAAAAGTATGTATAAAAGTAAAAATGTATCTTATTTGTTAGCATTAATCTTTTTTTATCCTTTCTATTCGTTTGTGTACGATAAATAATAAGTCTTTATATGAAAGTCTTGCTCACTCAAGTATTTTATTCGGAAAAAACATAAGTTGAACATCAAAAGCTCAGCAATATGTAGATACATTCGTGAAAGTTCCTTGAAAATCTTTCTCGTGTGTTTTGTCGGATATATACGTTTTTACATTTGATATTTTCTTTTGTGCTTTCCCTTTTAATATTACTTTATAGCGATGTTGTCTCGTGAAGTAGGCGAAGAAAAAAAACGTTTTGTATTTTCTACGTTTTTTTAGGTTACCTATTTTGAATTTTTCATACTTTCTCGCATGTATAGTTATTTAGCATTCTTATTACTTACACTTCCACTGAAATTTTTACTGAATATTTGAAGTCAAGGGCAAAATAAATAAATGTCATTCATTGTTCATATTTATTTTTATTTTTATTAATAAAACAAAACCTATATCAATATTCACCATATAATTTACTTATTGATATCATATCACCCTATGAAGGCCTCCCCTAGTTTGTCGAATTCATCGGTGCCATTGCTCTCAATATTGGCTAATTGTTACGTATATTTTCACATATTTATGTCGTCGTTTTTAACGCATCTTTTAAATACATACAGATCGTGTATATCGAGATTTAATACCCAGAGCATGATGCATTTTTCTCAATAATAATGACATGAATGCGGCCCAATGCCATTTAATATATATTTATCATCAAAACTATATTCTGTTTTCAATGAGATGAGCCTTTTCTCGCACTCGAGAAAGAATTTTAAATCAAAATATGGACGGTAGTTTTATGTATAATAAGAAAATTATAACATTTGTGTACAAGTCATATTAAAATTCTGGGGAAATAAAATTTGAAAACAAAAATATCAGTTCAAAAAGCTGCCGTAGCTTTTTGTATGTTATTTGAAAGCTAATATATTAAACGTTGTTACTCGAAATATGTGCAACAATCCCCAAATTCCCAAACAGTCTCGTAATCCATCCTAAATCCTCCGAAATCTCTTTATCCTGCGCTTTCCACTCGGTCTAATTACGTTACCACACATTTATAATAACCCTCGGAGCACGGCAAGCTTTTCCGTTCATTTAGCTTTCGCGTTAAATATTTAAAAAAAAATGTAATAAACGTTGTATACGGTTAACGAAAAAAGAGGAAGGGAGAGGAAAATAAATAGTCGTAAAAATGTGTTATGTTATTTCATCCAACGCGCTTGCTACCTCTCGCCGAGCTGTATAATCTAACCAGCGAACCATTTCATATTCTGTCTGTATTTACTAGGGGTTGATTTTCACGGGATTTCACCCCCGGTATTTCGTTGTATATACGATTTGACAAAAACGTATGCGGGATTATTGAATTTCCGATTTTAAGTCCAACTATCACATTTTTTGTTGGTACACTTGTCCCTGAAATATCCTAATATTGATAGGTATATTGGATGCTTAATTTATTATTAGCTGTTTAATGTTTTCACACGTTTAGTTTGCGTATATTAAACATGAAAAGTAATTCTCAAATATTTTTTATTCTTCAATATCTTCATTGTGTCGTCATAAAAATATTGAAAAGCAATTAATACTTAATTTTAATTTGTATGCTAAACACAACGCTTCGGGAAAATGCAGCAGATTCAATTAATTAAATGTAACTTTTAAAATTTAAGCTGTCAGCTTGACGTAATATTGCATAGAAAGGTGTGCGCTAGGCATACCGCTTAACGACCGCAAAAATCAATAAATTAAACATATTATATCAATTTTCTTATCAAAATTCAAACATTTGGAATATTGTATGAATCTATCAAAGATTGGTAAATATTATAATAATATTGTTACTTTAGAGATTTCACATTTGGGATATATGCATTTTCACAATCTGAAGAGTTATATTAACTTTTTTACAATTTTCGTTGTAGGTATTTAGTTCAAACCAACATTACATAACATTTTTTTTAAAATCCTCTTGAAGATGCGAGATTTCAACTAGCGACATTCGGTAACGAAACGCGCATTTTTACCAACTCTGTCATCAAAGTGGCAAATTTATATACATGTTATATATTCATATTTGTTACAATTTCGTTGCAAGTATGTACCTTAGTACTACTGTATTAATTTAATAAAGTTAACAATTAATATACTTTCAAGGTTTTACGCAGTTTCATTTAGTAAAAGTAAACTGTCCGGGATCCCGGCACGTGTTCAAAGGCTATTGTAGTAAACAGTTATTTTCCCCTGGACGTCCGCCCTAAAGTCCTCTCGTGCACTTTGAGTAGAGTTTTAGTTCCTAGCCTTGCCGCAGAAATGTATGAAACAACATGGCATATATTTTATGTGATGTCTTCACGCTATCACGTTCTGAGTTTTTCTCTTATTATTTTAAAGTATACTTTATCGCTATATCTTTGAGAGCCGTTTTTATTTTACGAGGAAGAATCTTTTGAATCATGTTTGTGTATTCCGCGGAAGTTATTGGTTTTTTATTAGTTTGTTATGTGTAATTGAATAGAAACATTTAAGTTAGTTTTTATTTACATGCGAACTAAAGATGTAAAAAATAAATCATGACGATAATACTTGCTATCAAACTGTGTGTTAGCGTGTTTAATAATATATCCTTTTGATGTGATCGTTATATTAAAAATAACACGCGAATTTTGTCGGATACATGTTCGTCGTCAATTTAAATAAATATGTAACATACGTATTTCTGTATTACATGTTATTACATTTGTAGTAATATATACATTTTATAGAAGATTGTTAGGCTGGTATGTCAGTCAGTTACGTAGATGGATGGCCTCCATGAATTGTACATTTTTAGGGACCATGGCGTCCCTATAAAAAACTTTTAAATTGCCAAAGAAATCGATAATCCTTCCCATATATTTGTCGCTTTAATTTAAGACTATAAAATTATATATATATTCTACGTTTATTTTATTTTTAAACGTATCAAGCAGTTGTCCGTTCTGTAATCCTGAGAAAATATTGTAATAATGGGGTATCATATCAAGTATACCGTGGTATACCATAGCGCAGTGATAGTCAACCTGATCCTACCGCGATTCAAATTTTTGTGGTGGGCGGTAGCGAAATTCGAAAATGAGGATTTGCTAAAATAGAAAATTTTATCTTGCGCGAAATTCAATTTTTTATACCACCAACAAAAGTTCAAAAATTAGCGTATAATATGTAGAAAAAAGTTGACTACATTTTCCATAGCATATGGAAGAAATGCGGCCTTGAATGCGATAGAATCTTTCAAATAAAAAATACTTTAAACAATATTTGACTACTTTTAATATAATCTCGTAAGCTTTCGAAGCTCTATCATTTTTTTTGTAATGTTGTATCGCAATCCTTTTGTAGAAGGGTAAACATTGCTGAGACGCTACTCTGCTTCTCCGGCGTTTACAAAATAGCGTTAGATTGTTTTTATATTGTCATCTATTTCTACGTGATTATTAATTAAATACGATTGCTGCTGGAATATATAATTCCTATAATATTTATTTATCCTCGTTTGTATTAGCAAGCCTAAACGAGTCTAATCTCGATAAATTGTTAATGTGATGAATCAATCAGAAATTTAGTCGCGTTTTTTTTAATCCTACGGGTCTCGAACCCTTAACTAATTATATTTTATAAAATAAGTACTTATTATTAATTTGTACTACTCCAATATGTAGTAAACATCTCGTAATATGCGTCTCGACAAATAAAATGAAACGACTGACAAATAAATAATAGCGAAACGTCTCATTGGATATATTTTCAGAATAAACCGATTGTCAAAGTGGCCCGGTCCTTTGAAGCACTTAGCGACACAATGCGTGGAATCCCCGCTGAGATTTCAATTTAACATTCCCTCCTTCCTGCGCACTTCCCGCATTCCAAATGACCGGTTTATCTCAATAATCGATCGCTTTGATCTCTTCAGTACGTCAGCCGTCTCGTGAATAGTATTTGTAGATAAACTTATTCTACGTGCCCTTTACGATAGCAATTTGGAAGGCAATGTGCTTTTATGCACGAAAGCTCAACGGGAGCTTTTATTTGATGACCGACATGTTATTATGTTATCTTGACTTTGTACGATTTTGAAGTAATCTATATTTAAACTCCGCTATTTATTTTACTTTTTTGAAATCATACATTTAATCATATCCATTTTTCTTAATTTCTCTTAACGAAAACATACCTTCACAGCGTGAATATCTATTCCACTGTAGCAATGGAATATATTGATCTCGACGCTGTTAAGACTTTACTTAATAGGCATATAATATTTTTTCAATATAGACTTGACTTAACTGTAGATTCATGCATTAATTTACAAGGAAGGCAGCAGATCTTGAGTATCGCACGCAGTGACATGAACTGTGCAGGCAAAAATAGACAGACACGAAATTTCATATAATAATTGAGATAATGATAATATAAATACGAGAGAATACATTTTATTGAAATTAATATAATATGTTGAGATACTGATTATATGCATTAGAGTTAATGTTTTAAAGTGAGGTGTTGAATAAGTTGAACAAGAGAACGGACTATAGAGCTGTTCATTACTGAAAAAATTAAGCTGTGGCGATGGTCCTGGCTCGGGCACATATTGGTTCAAGCCGATAGGCTTTTGGCGCCCTGGAATACCGCTAAATACTATATTCAGAATGTATTCGTCGAATCTAATAAATACAGGATGATCTGGGAAGACACGCGAATACTGGTGAGTGACAAGGTTTTACGAGCCGCTATGTGGTGTCCATATCCTCTACTTAAAAAACAGATATTGAAGAAGAAGAACAAGTTTGGAAAAGCCTGTTTTAAATGAACGAGCATACAAAGTATTTGATTTAATAATCATATTTATTACAAAATGCCTCAAAGATTTGTAATACACGCTTATTATGTATCATATTATATTATCACTCCTGCAAGTTAACCTTAGATAAATTTGATTTATATTTGTTCAGATAATCAGTTTACGAACTTTCGCCTATATTTTGAGCCAACTCTGATTGAAATTCATACTCCTGTTCAACTAAGTCGTCGAGTCGAAGTTGAAAGCAGTGATTAGGGAAAGTCTAGTTAATATTATATTATTTCGATGCCTCAGCATGTTTCCCGCACTTCGTTGTTCTTGCTAAGAATCTTGAAAGTTCGCTGAAAGGTAACCTAACCCAAAAATATGTATCTTTTTTTAATTTCGCAATTTATGAATAAAACAATAATGCCATAAATCACAAAACTTAACACATTTGTATTGAGTAGGTAACTTCGCGACAGGCCAATTTCAATGGAACTTTTAAAATCTTTTTTCAATGGTCTGGTTTCATAATTAATTTATACCCTTTATATATTTCTATGATACGTAAAGTATAACTGAATAACCTAAACAATAATTACTGTTTAAATACAAATTTTACTAAAGTAATATCCATATATTTTTGAATATTACCAATGCATTTGTGAACGTAAAATACTTGCTGTGAAAATAACTCGATATAGGCAAAATTATAGCATACCTTATTATTTCAATGCACATTTGTAAAGAATTGATATTTTTAAGAGAATTTGTCAGTCAGAATCTAATCCTGTATTTTCGATTATGTACAAAATCCTCAGCAGCTATGGGATTTTTATCTACCGAACCATTACGCTTACTTTTCGGCCATCGGCCAAATTAGAGAAGCAAATAATTATTAATACTGTTTTGTTTCTCTACTGATAATTTTGTGTATTCGTGTAGAATTTTTGGGACTCCTGTATGTTTTTGTACTCTGAAACTTCCAGCATCGGCTATTCTCCCCTCGCGTCTGTGCGCGTCAGACTCCTCTCACAGAAGTCTCAGCGAGTTTCGCATAATTCTCGAATACCGCCGGCGCTTAAGGGAACAAACTTGTACGCGGCATACGGCGCAATAAAAACGTCTCGCGCCTTTTCACAATTTAATCAGATCTAGTCTTGCTTACGAGTCTCGTGACTTCACTTCCGATTTTCATTCCATTTTCGAACTTCGCTGATTTCCGGTAAATCGTTTCTTATTTATTTGACAACTAATGACGCACTCGGGTTTTGAGACGGAGATTACAGTAACTACATTTTTAGAGATTAATATAAAAACAAAACTTTTCTCTTGAACGTGTACAATAAACAGATATCAAAACTTTTTTTTTCTAAAACGATCACAGGCACAAATCCCCTAGCTACACAAATATCAGCATGCTTAAATGTGCTTAAATTTTAATACAATATAATATGGTAAATATAAAACTTGGATGGAAAATACATGTAGCCTGTGTCTAGTCACTAAGTTTCCCGTGAATGGGTCTTTAATCTCTAAAGAAATTGTATATAAACAAACTTTTAATTTACCCTTCTATACATTGATATTTAATTGGTTTGGCTTGAATGATTTTGTCGTGTATTATTTTACGAAATAAATTATTGTCATTTTCGTAACGATTTTAGATTTTGAATATACGGCATACTAGCTATGAATGAAATAAGTATGTATTGAAACATAAACAAGTAATTTCAATAATGGATAAAACTGCAACAAAGAAAATAACAAATTCGACATAGAAGTTGTAAATAATCGATTAAGTACAACAAACATAATGTATCATTAAGGTTATTTTTAAATATTCTGTTTACATGTTTTATTGTAACGATGCTCGCGGATGTCACTGTATTTTAAGTGTTTTTCATATTAAATTTCAGTGCAGTGGTTTGAGACGCGTGTAATCAGACACACGCCCTTTCCTCAAGCGCGATGAGACGTTCGCTTGCTTCAGACTCGGTTTTATGGAATTAGTTTGTTAGTTGGGGTAAAGAGGATCTTGTCAGAGTGAATGCTTTTTGAAACCAGGTATTACTAGCGGTAACTTGGTGCTAGAACTTGTGAATATGCGAATCATTATATATAGTGTGCTACTATTATGAAGTACTAGTTACACATGATGCACAAGTGTGTAATAGATATTAATTAAATATTTGAAACGATCTTAAATAAATATTATAAGTTTTTAGTATATGAGATTGTCTTAACTGCGTAAAACAATTGCTTTATTTAACGTCTAAGATAAAAAAATTCAAGCGTAAATTTTGAAATGATATTTCAAAATTATATATGTTTGCTATCATATAATAGAGCTTCGTGCTACTGTCGTTGAACAATACTTTAATTATAATCTTTGTGTGCAACATATGGATCTTTACGTTGTGAAAACTTTATTCTGCTTAATATTTCGCGACGAGTTGTTGTTGGCCAATGACTCGACACGTTTTCGACCTTCTATTGGGCCACTGGCTTTACAAGTGAAACACTAGAGAGTGGATCGGTTGTTTGGGCCCCAAATCAGTTGAAATACGACCTCATGG
>JAGVSQ010006196.1:0-16682 GCA_022683975.1 Rhyacophila evoluta
CGCTGGAGTACACAATAACGTAATATTACGGTTCCCGCAGGCCAAGTGTTAATTTCATGTTCTTCTTTAATATATTAAATATGCATTTAAATAAAATACGTAGAAACAACCTAAACCTTAGTAGGTATAAAAAAAATATAAGTAATATAATAAAATGTATAAAATAGTTAATTATGTAAATTCTATTTAAAATATCATCACTATGGTCAGTTTTATGTGTGCGCAGCTGTCTTGTGGGATCTCATCTATGTGAGCATTTGTCATGTGCACAATTATCTTGTGTCCAGTTGTCTGGCTACCGTCATAAAGATATAAATAAAAATACATGTATGTGGCAAAATACAAAATTTTATTAGTATGTATTTCTATAGTATATAAAAGTACACTACGAATACAGGAAAAATGTTGAAATAAAAAAAAACATTTATACATAAATAAGAGTAATTCATTAGCAAGATGCAGTTTAAAAAAAAACAAACAGAATATAACTACTTAAATTATATTTTTTTTATTTATAACTATTTAAAGATATATCAATGATTGTTATATATAACTTATAAAATAATACAATTTTTAAGTATTTGCATAGGGAAACTTATTTAATTTAGCAAACAAGGACGGAAAACCTGATTTTCTACTGTACAGTTTGATACAACTAATATATATAATATATAAAACTTATCTGTCTTTTTAAACGATTAACCAATAATACCTAACTACAAAGAAATCTCTAATATGAAATTAATAGAGTAATTAAGATAAAATAAACTTATAATAAGCCCCGATATAAAGGACTTCAGATATAAAATATATTCGTAAAGCATTTGCTAGTTATAAGTGCAAACATTAGAAAATGGTCGGATTGATTCGTTTGACGACTAAGTTGCAAAACATAAATTTAGAAGGGTTAGGTTAGGTTACTGACATCTGTGGGGCAATACAGAAAAATGCTGGAGAAGAAGTAGCCAAATGAAATGTTATACAGTGGTAGAAAAAGATGAAGCTGACCCTATAATGACATTCAAGTATATTTTTATAAAAATGAATTCGGAAAACAATTTTCATACATTGGACTTTCTGATTTAACAGACACTCCCTAACCTACATTAGTCCATTATATCGAGGCTCCATTGTACTAATAATTATTTTCATAAAAGAAATTTGAATTTGATAATATTCAATAACTAATAGTGAACTTGACCTGAAAGATATTGTTGCCAATGCTACCCTCTAAAGACCAACAAATATCCATAGATGAAAGCATGAAATTGTTCATAGAACAAAACTGGGAAAATGGCGCACTTAAACGTCTGCGTAATATTTTTAGGAACAATTTCCCACTGCATTAATGTGATATTTAAAAACAATGAACTTTGTATGCCATAATCTTGAATATGAGAGATTTGAAACAATTGCAAAAGAATCCAATGAATAAGAAAGAAAAAAAGTTTGCAATGTAGTACATGTAATGAAATTAATAAAAAGTTGAATTTAATAAAAGTTTAGATAACATTGTTTGATTAAATAACCTAAAATGTAATATTTCGAGGTTAATTCGTTAACTATCTGGTTATTTGATGTTTATTAGTTGTCATTAGCCACTATTTTTAAAATAATAACATAATTAGGAATGGAGACAAATCATATCGGCTTTTAAAATTAATCACACATCATCAACTGAACATTTTTTATAAAATTTATTCCTATAAGAAAAAAGTGCTACAAACATACACAGAAGAGTATTGACAAATTAAAAACAGAAATGATCTGGAATCGCATAAGTCTTGTGTAGATATGTTTATATATTTTATTTCATAAATATAACAAGAAAAAGAATGAACCAATAATTTTATTTATAGTTGTCCTAATAAGGTCTTTTGAATCCAAGGGTTGCAAATTTGAATCCCATAAGATGACAATTAATGTGATATTTAACTCTCGCCTTACTGTCCCAAAAAAATCCGATAGCCACGTTGATGTATGTTTTAAATTCAAATTACGCAAAATCTACTAGCTTAATTATTGTAACTAGCTATAAAATCATATATATATTTGTAACTTTGTCATCCAACAAATAAATGTATTACGGAGAAATACCTGAAATATGAACTCTGCGATAAGTATATTTACAGAGATAATCAGATAATTAAACGCAATATCAACTCGGTTCATATCATAGTTGAGGAAAAGTTGAAAATTTATAATGAATCTAGACATTTCAAAAAAAATAATTGCAGTGTCCAGTTATCAAATATAAAATTTTTGAGAAATAACTTAAATGCTCTCTCTGGTTTTTTTCAAAATAACACTACTTAATTTTCTCATCGTGAGTCCGAATTGTCGTAAGTTGAGGAATACCCATTATGTTGATTCCTTTGTTCTTGTAGTGCTTATCTATTTGTTAAAATTTAACAATAAACAGTATAAAAATCTCTATTAATAAAAATGGTACTGTACAGAAAATATCATATAATTGCAGAAAGGGGTTTAAATATTCTAAAACTAAGTATATTTATATATTCTAATAATTAACTTATAATAATACACTTGGCAAACGTCATTGGTCTCTTAAAGTAATTAAAATATCACACACAATAAAACGTTTAACCTAAATCTTCCTCGCAAGATTATATTCTGAGGACACGATCAATTTAATGAACGATAATATGTTTCATACTCTTGATGTATTATTTAGGTTTTATAAGTAGATCTGTATGCTCTAAATTGAAACAACAACGGTAATGGATAATTATTTGTTGTAAAAATCGTTTAATATATGGACCCTAACTAGCGAGAGATAGATAACCGATTGGGTCGGAAGCCACAGATATTTTAGAGGTTATATTCGGAAACGGGTCATGTGGTTCTTTGTCATATAAAAAGTCTTTTAACAATGCTGGAACTAGCTTGAACACATATTACAGATACATACGAAAAGTCTTGATCCAATCTAACATACTGAAAGACCAGTGGATATATCCATAGAATGTATTCAGCCAAAACTACGGATAACAACATGACCTAGAGGAATGCAGTACCTGAAAAATGAAGGGAATCTATAAGCACTGCATGGTATTGTAGATATTGTTAAAGAATATTTAAATATCTTCCTATTATCCGATGTTTGGCGGATTTTCCATATCGACTGTGGAAAAGAAAAAGGGCGTAACCCTCAGTTTTTTGTGCCTCCTGTAAAATTTTCACTGTGTGAGTTGCATCCTTTTTTCTTTCTAGAGTCGATATATATATGCCTGATGATAATATACCAAAATAATACACTGAAAACAATCATATTACATTATATATTGATCGCGAGAGATTCTATAACTAAAACTATACAAAAAAAAAAAAAAAACAGAATACTAACTAACTTAACGTAATTAAAATCTTATCTAAAATGAGCGCACATTCGAATCCTATAACTGTAATTACGAATTATCATTCATTGCAAATTGATTTTAAAGTTTACACTGGGCAGATCTGTAACAGTATATCAAAAACCTGGATATATTACCTGAGGAATACATTACAAAATTCATATAAACAGTCTCAAGTGATAAACACAATCATTGAAAAATTGTTATTGGCTGATAAAATAGAGAGCGCTGTCTTTATAACTCCTCAAGACCCTTCGGTGAAACAGGAGCCCTGTTGGTAGCATTCATTTGTCTGACAATCGAATCATTTCTCCGATTAAGCAATGGTACTGCACTGTAGTTGTCATGGTCTTGCCCGTTGCGATTCTCTTCGGATGACACCCTTGGAGTAATAATCTCCATGAGTTCGTGATGGTTATCTTGGATGGCTGGAAGTCTTCGCTCTACTGAAGATGTTTTCAGTTGGTGATCGGATTCCGGAATGTTTTTGTATACTCCGTTGGTGAGGGTGCCAGGCCTGCTGGCTGCAAAATCTGAGAGAAATAATAAATTTATTCAATTAAATGCATAAAAATATGTTTTAAAAATACAGCATAGTTCATATGAAGTAATACTAACATTATATTTTTTATAAATATATCTCAATACAGGAGTATGAGTTCAAAATTTTGAGTAACATTACAGATCCTCTTAATGTATATTTAATGTCTTATGTCAACATCACCTCGATCTCACAGACAATGTTAATTAGATAAAAGATATCTAATTATATTATAAATAGATTTCATACCATTAAGAAGCGCATCAAGCTCACTGGAACCATTTACATATTGGAAACTGGTAATAGCTGCCCCTTTGAAGACATCGACAACAGCCTCTCGAGGATTGTAGAATACCAGTGGTTGGTTTCTTCGGCTGAAATCTTCAGCCAATGCTGCAATACCTTTTGCGGCTGTGAAATCAGCTCCTGAAAATAATTGAACAAATATGAATTAGAGAAAAGTATTTGTAAAATAATGTTCTACGCAAGTCATCGATACAGATACAGGTGTGATAAATAAAGACTCATTATTATTCCTCATTAAGTATTCTTAATTATAATACACATATGAGCACGTGCCAGAATTTAGTCATATTTCGATTTAACGTAGTATTTACTATTTTAAGGCGACAAAGCGTACGCCATAAGAAGAAAAATTGCATTTATATGTAATAATTTTAAGAATGTTTTATATAAAGGGACTTTTCTGTTCCAAAAACAATCAACTAATAATTGAATGTTGTACAAACCTAAGACATATCTACAATCGACAATAACAGGTAATTGACATCCTCCCTGCTTCGTGGCAGCTTTGCTAACTGTTGCACGGATGTAGTCAACTCCTGGGAAGTATAAACTGTTGCCAGGTGTCACCAGCAGATATTCAACGCCTGAAGTAGTCTGTAAGAATTTGGATTATTAATAAAGTCCCAAGTATTCAATTAAATTTAAGTAATTATAGCATTTGCATAAATCTCTTTACGATTAATGAAACTACTATATCACTAAGTAACAACACAAAACATCCTTCTCTTCTTGGTTCATAAATAGCCAAACTGAAGTAACATAATAGAAACTTAAGCTCACCATGTTCTTTTCCACATGCATTGATGGTCTGGCACTGGGATAAAGAAGGAAGACTAAATTCACAGCCACTCCGAGAAGGATTCCAATCTCTACTCCGGTGAGAAGGCAGATCAAGAAAGTGACAAACGTTGGTACAAGATCCTTGCGGTTTGATCTCCACATTGGTTTCACTACCTGCAAATTAATACAATATATGTAAGTTGAGAGTAAAAGAATTAGCAACTGAAAATGCTTGTGAAGCAATACTATATTGATTCTTATAGTCGCATATTTAATAAATTTTAATTAGATATGAAGTTATAAGAATACATAATGGATTGTGATTGGCAACCAGTCCTTATGAAATCAATTCGTTAGAATAAATATTCAAATTATGAAGATCCACATGTCACATGACTGATGAATGCTGGTAGAGAGTTCAAATCTCAGAGTAATTTTAGAATTATTCAATGTTTCAAAGCTGGTTGGTAACCATAATAAATACAATGAAATTGATTGTCGCTTACCTCATATTCTATCATGAAGATAACAGCGCATATTATGACAGCAGCCAGTGCTGCTTTTGGGATAAAATAGAAGTAAGGAGTCAACAGACTAAGCGCCAGTAGTACCAATACACCTAAAACAAACAGAAAAATACACAATAAGCACACTTAGATAAGCTGGCACACTCATTCAAAATGTTGCTCATTAAAAAAGGAATGTAAGACTGTGGTGAGCTTTTATTATTATACAAAAAAAAAATAATCAGATCAAGATCTGTAGTATCCTATATCAATACAACAGATGGAGCATAATCTGGATTACCATGTCAGATCAAAGAATGAAAAAGAAATAAATTAACAAATAATATCAATTTCTCTTTTATTTTTCTTATTTGAAATTTTAAATTTTCTCATATCTTTTTATATCAAATCTTTCGATTGCATCTCTTCTATTGCTAACTACTTCTTCACACTTATTATGTGAGCATATACTGTGGTGTACTGAAAATAAAGTGTCCCAAGAGAGTAGCATTATGAGACATTGGTTGGCTAATTACATTATTGTTGTATCTTATGAAATAATTACTTATAATTTGTTCAGACTTATGATCAATTGCTTGCTGAGTTGTCAAGCATCATATATACCACGATGAAAATAAAAAATTAAAAGAATAAAATATGGAAGATCATTAAGCCTCCGTTCCATATCTTTACCCAGATAATATATATCTCAACAAAACACAATAAGAACTGCTGCATACCTGTGTATAGACCTCCGAGTGGAGTTTTGACACCACTAGCATGGTTCACAGCAGACCTAGAGAAGGATCCGGTGATAGGCATCGACCTGGCGAATGATCCAAGGATATTGCAGAGAGATAAAGTCACCAACTCCTGCGTTGCGTTTACTGTATCGCCACTTGCTAAAAAAACAAATAGCATATTATTAAAAGCACTATAATAATAAAACAGAGAAGAGGTTTTGCAATTTTTTTAAGTGTTGTATTGTTATGATGCATGTTATAGAATGTTTATTTTAGAGAGTGCTTATTCTTTTTTAGTTAAATTAATTAGAAATTCTTCTTCCTTGGCAAAATTCAGCAATACCACCATGCATGGCATTTGAAATATAATGATTCTCGCCAATTGCTTGGGTCTTCCGAGACAAAGCCAACATCCTTTACTTTCACTAAATACATCATATCCAGTATTGGAATCACTAGAAAATGAAAGATCTCCTGATGCAGCCACTGCATTTTTTTTAACCAGATTTGAGACCATGATAAATATAGTAATTTATATTAGTTGATAATAAACAAAATTTTGCTTACCGAATGCTTTTGAAATAGCCACATTTCCCAGTACTGCGATGACAGGAACCAAAATAATTGAGGAACCGAGTTCGGAGCACATCTCAACAAAGTTGTAAGTCTGATTGTTTAATGTGGTGCTGAATGGCGGAAGACCAAAATCTGGCATCCCTGATCTGTAATCAACATTAAACGCCAATAAATCCCCAGAATAGTTTATTCACTAATACAGAAAGTATAATGGCTTCAGGTAAAGAGGTTAGTAGAGAGACCATATTATATTTTTTATTGAAAATCTTATTTAGATAGTTTGCCGTTCTATTGGTGCAATTGATTTTCATTTGTATATATGTACATATGAACAATTCTTCATGAGTATATTATACTTTAAATTTTTGGTTGGACCTTTAAATCTATTAATCACAATAAAACCGATTTCATTGACTCGATTAAAAAGGTCTCTTCAAATATGTATGAAACATTATGTTCATAATTATATGTTAATATGAAAATTGTAAACACAAATTAACTGATCTCATTGATAACTTCATGAGCAGTGTCATGATTATCTAAAATAACATTACTGTCATTTGCAATTGCTTTATCTGTAACAAGAACAAGAACTAAGCCTGTGATAACAATAAACTAAGAGTCAATTATATATTATTTCTTTACATTTATTCAATTGAATAAATTCATAGATAACTATAAAATTTCTACGATTGACATTTAAATCAGTGGTTCTCAACCTTTATTGAGCTACGGTCCCCTTTTGAGTTAAAAAAATCTGTACCTCCTCCATTTTTTTCAGTCTCTCCATATCTTGAGATTTCTACTTTCGTACATTCGTACATAATTATTTCGTTCGTAATTTCACTTGTCTCCCCGGTTAGGGAAGTTGGTAGTGTGTGCGCCTAACAATCCGGGGAATCCGGGTTCGATTCCTCATCTGTCAGATTTTAAAAATCTAAAAATGCAGGACTGGATACCCATTGGGTTGAGAAATCGTTTGACAAACAATTCTCATGACAAATAATCTGTCAAGACGTCTTCACATTGCGGGGTGAATATCTTCACACTGTGGAGATCCATATGCTCCACTTTGGGAGCGAACATGGTATAAAAAAATATCTACTTTCATACCTTGTAGGTTTTTTTTACTATGGGGGGGGGATTCTGTATACCTAGCTTGTTATGTACAAGGTTAGAATTTAGTGTGGTGTATTGATCGTGTTTTGGTTGTCTGTTTTTTGGTTTGATGTGTTGGGATCGGGAGGGATGTTTGAGGTATTCTCCTACTGTCATATATCCATTTGTATTAAGCACAAAGGATGTGTCACGTAAGAAATGGTGTATTTTCTTGGCCATGATTTAAATGCGTTCGAGCAGTAGACTCAAGGGCATCTTCGACAAGCCATGGCCGGAGGTTACCTGGTAGGTTGCATGAAGTATATTGTCTGTGAGTTTGGTATGCTTTTTCAAAAAGTAATTTTTGGTCAGTGCCTCCCCTGAAGATATCTGTGGCAGCCTGAGGGGCCATATGTAACCGGTTGAGAATTGCTGATTTAAATAATATTTATATATGTAATGAAATCAATAATACATATTCAAGAAAGGTCTATTTGTATTTATTATTAAAATTAAAGATAATATTGTTAAACATGGTTATGGTTATGCAAATTTTCAATATCTATTGAATAAAAATAAAAAGTGATTGTATTTACAACATATTATTAGAAAATGACAGATTATTAATTCTACTACAGTAATTCCTATTAATTTACACATCAGGTAATATTGATGGATAAAAAGAAATCGAGAATTTAATCTGTGTTTGTTTTATTTATCTGACATCCATTACTCGCTATGACACTGCCAATAGATGGCATACGTGGAGTTAATTGTGAAGAAAGCGTTAGCATTCAGAATCCCCCAAATAGAAACTATACCGAATGCATTATGTTTCATCAGCTTAACTATATTGTAATTTTTTATATAGTTGCAACGCAAACGGATTCCAAACGCAACCTCTTAATGCGTATAAGCCGTTGATGTGAAACCGATGATATAATTCTAAGTAGCAGAGTGCACGGAATGCGTACCCACCTTACCTTACCGGTCAGCAAAAATGGCGACCCTCCCCACCACGTCTCGGCTGAGAAAGCGATAACAGCAGAAACTATGACCATAAGAGCGTTCCTTGAAGTTGACAGCAACCAGATGGCTTTTCCAAACACCTTAGTCTGCTTTGAATCACCTTTGGGTTTATATTCTTTCAATTTCTGAAATGAATATAAACAAAATATTAAATATATCACCATATAATTTGGTTATCGTCTTTGATAAGTGAATTTTGAAAAGTATTACATATTATATTGTTTGTGCAAAAGATAATTTTCCAGCTAATTCATAAATAATGTACAGCATCTTACATTAACCCAGATGGTCTCTTTGCAAGGCTTCAAATTAACAGGGCTTAATTTCAATAGAAATCATGGAAAAACTAATTTATAGCAACTAAGGTCTTGGGATGTTTATCTTGGGACACAGTTGTCACTTCGAAGAGTGCTTCACATTTGTTATAACATGTTATAGGCCATATAAAGAATGCGGAGATGTGGCAGATGGAGGGGAAAATCGATAAGGAATAGATTTTAATTTTAACCTTACTAAAGGGAAGCGTTTAGAGTTTTTAATTAAAGAGTGAAATGAGAAAGTTTTGATTTTTGACATATGCATGTTCATTAATTAGACATTTCTGGAGAAATGATAACTTTGATAAAGTAGATAAAATGATGAGACTTAATAATTATAGTATAGTAATTAAATTAAATATAATATTATCATGAAAATCATAAATATGTAAGTTGTAATTTAATCTGTTCTATAAAACCATATTAACAATGAATGATTGATGCAATTTTTCCTTATCGATTTATTACACAAACATTAAAAAACAATAGTGAATTATTATAACTCTAGTGGAATGTCGAAATATAAATTAAATAATGAAATACTTGGCTATTAAATACTAAATAACAAATAAAATAGTAGAAACTTGGGCAATCAATTAACAATAATTAATCATATGGAACTGAATATTGCAAAATTTGAATAAAGCCTGTAATATTATAATGAAATTGATCGTAAAGAAAGATTTTTTAAATCGAAATTACACAGATTTCAATGAAAAATATTAGTGAAATTTCTAATTAACAATGAACCAGTTATAAATACAGTTTTTATGTTATCTATTCTTTATTCAATATCGTATTAAAATTATGTGTAAATTACAAATAATTGAACTATGTTAAATGATATATTTAGATACATATTTTATCAAACAACACTACTGGCCATCTACAGAAAGCCTTATAATTAGCGTTTCCCAAACTTTCTCCTCTATAGCTCAATTAATTTCATAATTTTCCTTTATTGTGACCTATCTACTAGAAATGTACACCCTATACTGGCGTACAGATGAAATCAAACAGATATGAACGTCTATATATTTTTATAAAAAAGTGTCTACTCTTACAAACTAAAAGAAATAAATTATTCACAGTTATACATACGAGTACTACCAACTGGGACCATGTCCTGTATGATCAGCTTCCTTTCTAAAGAATAAATACATTTATATAACAATAAAGTTGGAACTCACTCGTAAAAGTAACAGAATAACTATGCAGCCAGTTCCAAGTAATGTGTCGGCCATCCTGGTCTCCCCGATGTGCAGGTAGATCATCTTCATGTCACCCATGAAGTTCTTAGAGGTGAATTTTAAGCCGAGCAGACTTTTCAGCTGCGAAGCCGCTATGATAACGGACGTGGCTGATGTGAAACCCACCGTCACCGGTATGGATATGAAGTCTATCAGAACACCTACGTATAAGAAGATACAACAGAAGTTTAAAGCATTTATTTGATATCACAGTTTCTTTTGTGTTTTTTCACTCATTCGTTACTCTTTGCATATATGACATGAATATAATATATTTCATGTGAGGGGTGTAGTTCCACCCAAAGTGAACTACCACTACACCAAAATTCAAAGTATCACCATGTTCGCTCCCAAATTTGAGCATATGAATCTACGTAGTATGAAGATATCCACTCTGAATGTGTAGTATATGGACCTCTGCAATGTGAAGACGTCTTGACAGATTATTTTTCAAGAAAATTGTTTTTCAGACAATTCCTCAACCCAATCGGCATCTAGTCCTGTTTCACAACTACCCCCCTCACATTCACTCTGATATTTCAAAGCACATTAATTTCCACTATATAAATATATTTGCTCCGGAAATGAATCTTCACAATGTCAAGACTTATCTTGGCAAATATTTTGCGCAAGAATTGGTCGTTAAGCACATTTCATTAGGTATCGATCGTTTTGAAAATCCTGGAACTGTGAGATTTGAGTTCATAACCTTTAGCACCGAACCATGAGCACATATCTCTCAGCTACCATTACCTTATGTTTAATATAAAAAGTCTTAAAAGTTTTTATGCAAACAATGATACTTAAAATAAAAAAATTCATTGTTGATTTTTGTACGTTGGTAAATAATTATGAGCCTTCAGAGTGAATCGGCAGAAAATAACTTCATACAGACTTCTTGAGTAACCCGATGCCTGCATATAATTGCAACAAGTGGAAAAAGGTGATTAAATCTTACCTAGATGAAGTATCCCCATCAACATCTGAATAATGCCTGAAAGGAAACAAAGAAGCACAGCAAAGTCAGGATTTCTCGTGGACACCTGTTGGTAAGTCATCAGGGCCATTAGGGCAGTCGGTCCGATTGTTATATCTTTGCAGGAACCGAATACTGTGTAGATGAAGCAGCCGACGAATGATGAGTAGAGGCCATACTGGAAATAAAAGGATTTTAAATATTATTATGTAAAAATATGACAAAATCTGTTGAATTTGTTCTGTGTGGTTCATTTCTCCCTTTCACAATTGATATTATCATAGCTTAGATCAATCCACTGTTAGATGAAGGCCTGACAGAATCGTGACTTCAAAAGTCTTCGACAAATTTATTTTAAGCCCAACTTAAATGAATAAATATAAAAATTGTTTTATATTCATCTTCGTGGATAGACATTTTATTAAATTCACTTGCTTCTTTTCAGAATACAAATTACTAAAAAGATGGGTAAGGACTCAAAAGAAAATTTATGTTAAAATTCAAAACACGAATTTCTTTAATCATCCAATGACTCACTCAAAAATAAACACTGATTCTCAAAATAATTTAAAAAGAACCCTCAAAGACAATTCATACGATTTGACGTACATATTCAGAAAACATCCAACTACGATGTTTTTGAATTTATTGAAAAAAAAACTATTGAGAATATCTCATTAATGTAGATGTAAAAAATCACTGTGTAGTGGTATAGATAAGAAAGCGGACGGGGCACTCCTCTCTCACAATAAAAGTCATGCAACGGCGCTGAAACTGGCTAGGGCACGTACTACAGATGCTTCGTAAAAGCCTGAATCCTGTTCTCTGACCAGTGGGATTCCGGAGTCCTGGAAGACCAGCGAGTACCATCCATAAGACGTACTCTGCGAAACTAAAGGATTTTGGTATGACCTGGGAGGATGCAAGACGGCTGGCGGGTGACAGAGATTTCTGTAGGCACCACGTGACAGCCACGTGCTCCATATGGGTAGTGGATATAGCAGAAGAAATGTAGTGATCCCATTCAAATATAAAAGCATATTCTAATCCTATATTTCTTGAAGTATCTCAAAACTAATCCGTTTTAGAGCAGACCACTACAACGAGGTAGAATCTTTAGCACGTGTTAAGATTTTTGACTGTCCAATATGCAAATTGTGATAGGAAAATGAAAATATCAATCACATTACTTGGCAATGTTATCTTTAAGACACGCAAAGATTGAGTCTATTAAGCAAAGTATTCAAACTAATACTTCAACTTCCTCGTTAAATTAAAATGTTGTTATACTTTGGATATGTAGTCCAATTATTTGTTGAAGGCACCATACCTGTGGTTCAAGTCCAGCCAGGGTGGCATATGCTAAGGCTTGCGGCATAACGGTGAGACCGACGGTGACTCCGGCGATCAAATCTGCCACCATCTGCTCCGAGTTGTAGAGAGGCAACCATGTGATGATGGGCAGGTGTCTACGGGCGAATCTCTGGGTCCAGTGCTTCCGCTTCCCCACCGGCCAGCGTGGCGGCTGGGTCGTCATCCTGTCAGCGGAGACGGCTGGTGGATATACGGATGGATTCGGGCTTGATGGACCTAGAATGGATAAGAAATATAACTATTTAATAAATAATTAATTTATATAATCACCAGAAATGGGATTCGATTCCACATAAGCAAGTTTTATTACATTTACATGCTGTAACTACACGAGAAACGAGTTTATCTCCTTCATTCTAAATCTTCTTCAGCTTCGACAAGCTTGGAATTGGAGAGCGTAATAAAATTGTCTATCCTAGATTGTTTGAATATGAACATAATAAAAAATCTAAAAACTATTTTTCGGTGACGATAAAATAGTTGGAGAGTTACTGGTTTTTCAATATGCGTATCATTGATAAAGTGTTTGAGAATCTGTTTACTGATAAAGCGCAATGAAATTGGTCTTGAACGCAAGAAAATGTACGTCACCCATCGATTTAATTCAATCACTTGACAATGATAATATGCCATTCCATGTGCACACACCGCTTGTCAAACTTCTTTAAGGGGGCTACACGAGTTCAAGTTTGCATGCACAATCATCTGTGTGTGACCATTATTTATTTTCCTGCAAACGGAACATCTACTAATTTTATGTAATCCTACGTGTATTTGATATAAACTACAAGACCGGCCATCCACCGAGATAAAATGAAATAACAAATAAGCCATTCATTGATTAGGCATATTTTAATTGTTATTATTATTGCTTAATATTAACATGCTCGATTTGACCAACAAAATGCATTGGGGGTTTTGAAAGTTAATAGTTTATATTACAAAACGAAATTAAAATATTGCTACGTACAATTGCATTATTTAAAAAATGTTGGTATTTAATTAAATATTAAACTACATCAAAATAATAGCTAACTTATATAATCGATAATTAGTAATTCTAACTAATGTAAGGGAGACTCAAATCTGGACAGAATTTAGAATGTTAATATTAAGCAATAATAATAATTGAAGCATCCCATATCAATGAATAGTTTATTTGTTATTTCATTTATGTCGGTGGATGGTCGGTCTAATAGTTTATATAAAATACACGAAGGATGTAAATTGGTAGATGTTTTGTCTTCAGGGAAAAAATAATACACGCAAATGATCGTGCATGCAAACTTGAACGTGTGTAGCCCCCTTTATGGTGAACCGGACTGAATTATGCCAATGAAATGTTATACTTATAGAATGACCGCATTGTCTTATCGATCGACTTCGTCTTTGAAAACACGTATAATGAAAGCATTGGTAAACTATATTCATTTCACGGAATCACCACAAGAAAACGTGGTTAAAGACTGACAGCTCTACATGCTTGACAGTTAATCCAATAAATTATCTGAAGATCCTTTGGTAAATTGATTAATAGAAACGATACATTATAATTTCAATTGACATATCGATGAATTAAAGTGCAAAATTGTTATCAGATATACGGACTTGCGCAAATTTTAAAACCAATTCTTAACAGACAACATTCATCGGAAAATACCATAGGACTTCTTTTACCAACGCGTTGCTAGTTCTCATTGAAGTTCTGCTCTTAAATCTATATTATACATGATTTTGGTGCCATAACCATACTACTATTCATAAGGAAGGCAGCGTTTGATGATACTACGACATCACCATCTCCGGGTCTTGACTAAACACGAAATACCCGAATTGCTGAGGTCCAAACCTTGACATAGAAAAATATAAACAATTTCGCACTTTCAATCCTTGCAAGAACGTCACAATTAGTCCCCGTGTTACAATGATCACAACGATATTTAAAATGTAATTTCATTCAACTATGAATAATTCGCGCAAAAACCGCCATGACAATATTAAAATATTATTAATAAATTGTTATTTTGTGATAGTGACAGCCCTGGAGATAATTTATTAATAAGTGGTACAGAATGGCTCGGAAGTTTGTGAAGGAATATTCATGGATGCACTATTTAATATTTTATTATATTTACAATCCTTTTTACACGTGTACAGTATTGCTAACAAATAATAACTGCTGTCTATGTGACATAATAAGGTCAATATTCAAACTTTTATATAACACTTTCTTAAAACTGAGCACACATATAGATGTCCGTATTGTAGACATATATTTTTTACGAGAATTTGCTGTCAGCCAATTTGTAAATCCGTTATGTTAGATTAGATTTTCACTTTAACGACACTAACATTTCTTTCGTGACTTTCTTAGTTTATAAGTTGTGCTTTAAATGAAATTGGCAGTCTAAAGTGATATCCCTATAAACAATGCAAGTAAAAGATGACAGCCATTGGCGTATTAGGTCGCAGTCACGATAGCAGAGCGACGGCGGCAAAGCGAGAGTAACAGTTCCGTTGTTTTGCCGCCTTCGCTCTGTCACCGTGGCATCTATCATGCCCACGGCCTTACAATTTTTGTAAGTTTAAACCATTTAGTACAGGCATTATCGATCAATAGTTTTAGTCCCGGGACATTCCCGTTGAATAAAGTAGATCGCTTCTCGATATCAGAGCTCCGGGATACGCCTGATTAAGACCAGGTGTAAGACGGGGCGGATGGATGGTGGGCACATTATGTAGTTTTAGTCTAAATTAATGTTGTGATGTTTTTTTAATTCACATGTATTTTCTTTATTATGAGAGCTAGTTTAAAGTACGATGCACACAAAATACATTAATTAACATAACAAAATTATTATTAATGAAATCTTATAGATTCCCTCGAAATTGCTTAACCCAATGAACATCCATCCATCCATTTTTGTTTTTTTTTAATCTGATAGATGTGGGAATCGAGCCCGGATTGTGAGGCGCGCATTTATACGTGAAGCATATGAATCTCGACAGTGTCATAAATATGGTATACGAATATCTACAAGTGAATAGTTTGCTTTTGGCATAGTAAGACGATAGTTACAGTATAAAATATGAAAATGTAATTACTAACAATATAATAAAATAAATAATGCAAGATAACAGCACACTTTTTGAGCATGTCTGTAGCCGAGTGCAAATATTTTTATGAGACAATTTCAGTAGTCAATTGGCTGAGAGTTGCATTGCAAAGTACTATGCACTCAAGCGACAGGATTTAATACCCTATAACTCTCTTTATCGTTAAATTTACATTAACATTCCAGCAACGGGAGCTTTGTATACTTAAGTGTTGCGATCAACATAATTATATTATAAATATTTAAAAAAAAAGCACAGACAGTCGTCGAATGACGAGGGCAATAATACCAACCATAATAATAATAAGCCAACAGCTTTCATGTTGGACATGATTTTTTATTGTAGCTTAAAACTTCGGAGGAATATGTACTTGGCAACACATTTTTCAGATTTATACGTGGTCTAATTGATAACTCTGCCTCTCTGGCTAATTTTGGTTTGTACGTCTTTAATAATGAGAAATCGAGAACATCAGCTATTTTTCATTCATAAATGCAGGACTATCCTGCCAATAGTCATGCCAATTCGGAGAGCAACGGTGAAGTTTAACGAGATTGCATCGGATATTGATATCTTTCAACTATGTAAGAATTCTAATGTATTGTATATAATAGCATACATCTAAACACGCCTCACCAAGGTGGAAGATATCAATATCCGAGGCAATCTCGTTAAACATCACCATTGCTCTC
>JAGVSQ010006197.1:0-16680 GCA_022683975.1 Rhyacophila evoluta
TTCACGATAAAAAAACAAAAATAGTTGCAAATTTGCTACGCATTCCAAGCTCAAAAATATTTTCGACCAATCCTACGCTAGAATTTAAAAATGTTTCGGCCAATTACGCGTATTATACAGACAGACATACAGACAGAATACAGATTTTAAATTTTATATATATAGATTGACAACAAGTAGTCTTTATCTTACACCAAAACTTTTTTCTTTCCTTGCTTTTTTAACCACGTTAGCTCCGAAATTAGATTATATCGATGTACATAGTTTAAAAATGTCCACACTGAAAGTGGAGTATATGGATTTCAGCAATGTAAAGACATGTCTTGACAGATTATTTTCCTTGAGAATTAGTTGTTAGACAATTACCTAATCCAATTGGTATAAACTCCTGCTTTTTCAGATTTAAAAACATCTAGCAGACGTGGAAATCGATCTCGCATTCTCCAGTTCTAAGCACGCATGATTATCTCTACACTACCAGGGAGAAAAATTAGAAATTAAATCTAATATAGTCTAAAAATTGTAGACATTTTTTTCGAATACCAAAATGATTCCTTCCCAACTGGTTAATACTGTCTGTAAAAATCTACAAAATGCATGGCAAGAGATGACTGTATTTAATTTACCACGGAATCTGATAAAGTTATGAAACTACTAACAATTATTGTGTCAAACTTTGAACTTAGGTGCTCTATAGCCAAGATTAGTTTATATCTCCTGAATACTTTATATCCATCACCAATACCATCACTTATCTAATAGCTGCGTATTCTTTAAATATGTACTCAATATGTGCTTAAAATGTAGGATTAGCTATCCAGTAAGTTGAACAAACTGACATCTAATTCTCACGAAAACCAATTTATCGATATAGCTTCTTCAAAATAGGAGATACATGTGCTCAGAGCATGCCGTGGGTTGAACCACCTGTTTACGTATTTTGACTGAATAATTAATTCTTGTCCCTTTCTAAGTAATTTATATTTTTATAGTATACCTGTCTTCGTTACGTAAATATCATTACACGTATAAAATACCGGCGAATTTATATTATTATTCATATCGACTTTGGGAAGGAAAACGGACGTAACCTTCAATTTTTCAAAATGGCCTCTATTCGATAATCAGAATATATACAGCTGAATACTCATTCTTTTAAAAGGATGTTAGCTGAAATGACTGAATTTTTGTTTAAATTTAGCTTGTAAGTGTGAAAAAGGGATGTTCTGTGAAATTAGCGACCAGTAAAAAGAGCTTCCACCCAATCCACTTTATAGATTTTTCTTAGAAACTAATTAAATTAATATCATATCGATATAAATAAAACAACAGTTTTAGTCTTTATATACTTTTCACATAAGGTTTTGTCTATGTAATGTGTTGACCGACTCAAAATCATTATACAATATATACGTTTTTTGTGTCCCCTGTAAAATTTGTTCTATGTGAGTTACGTCTTTTTTCTTTTCTACAGTCAATATATAAAAGCACCCATAATATTTTGGTGCTTCTGTACGGTGTTAAATATGGACATTTAAACGATACGGCCCTGCATATGGTCCATATATTTATTTGGTAGGCATGGTTGAAAGCTCAACGTATTTTTACATTTGGACTATTTCAGTGAATTATTTATATTTATATGTGTTATGTATGTATTAAATTATTATTTTGAAATTCTTAGATGGGATTTTGAAATACAATTCTCAAATAATAACGTAATATCTACAGTTCTAACTCAATGGCCAAATATTGTGCTAAATGTCACCCTCCTGCATCGCATTGAGGCAGTGCACTACCGCAAGACTAAGCCTGTTTAGAATCCCACTGGATATAACGCAAAACAATAATATTGGTTTCGGAGATATAAAAATGTTATTTCATTTGCGGCGTCGGCACCCCTACACATTAAAACAGCATCCCTTGCATTATGGCAAAAATATTCTACAACCCAAGGATACGATAAAGAAATAGCCACAGTATGAAATATTTTTTAATTACTTCGTCTACCATTGATTTTTTATGGCAAGCTAATATTTCAATGTTTTATATGATTTTAAACATATATTTCGTAAAAAAACCACTATATATTTTTTCCAATCATGTTTCTTACTTCAGCAAGACAAATCTTATCGCATCATCAATTACAGTATGATAAAAGATAAAGATATTCAAAAAATCGACAATAACAAAAATATTTTATTTGATTGTTATCCCTGGTAGCCAAGAGGTCAGCTTGCATTATTTGAAGCCAAAGCGTCATTGAATCCCTGACCTGCATGATTTAAAAAATGGGTTCAGAAATAGGTTCACAATCAAATCTTATGAGAAAAAATCTGTCAAAATATATTTTAAAAATATAAACATCCATACAATTCGCCACTACAAAAACGCAATACATCCACATTGTAGAAATGGACTCTTTATTTATAGGAGGCCTACTGTTCTCCATAAATAATAAATATTTTTAGAAAAATTAGATATAAAATGTGCTGTTAATCTGAGTGTATCATATTAAAATGCTAATATACATCCAGTCGTGTACTATCGGTTTGTCGAATAGACCAAATTTAAAATGTTCAGGAGATGAAGAGTAAATTTCATTTAAATATATACAAGTAAATACAAGAAGGTATATTAGTTAATTTTTCATCATCTAATTGCAGTATTGTGGAGGAATACAATTATGATATTGAATAAACTATCTAATGAATTGAAAAAATCTTTTGATTTTAAATACGCACAGTAGATACCTAATTGATCAATTTCATAACAACGATACACTAAAAAGCAAGAGATATAATACTTATTTGAAAGATAGCTTCGGTTGAATTCATACAACGCCTTATCTCTTTTTTCTAAGTTAATGTCGCATTATATGCAGGTTTTTTACACACCCCCCAAAGGGATTCAATTGATTCCCCTGCGCCAACCCTTAAGTGGATATCTTGATATGAAAACATTCTTCGACACCCTATATCAAGTTTCCGCACACTGAGGGTAGCTTTCTTTTAAGAAGTCATATTCTTACACATTCTTACGTACTGTTTTAGAATATGCAATTTGCTCACTTCACTGCGTTTGATTCATGATAACACACAAAAAAAAACTGTAGAAGATATTTTAGTCGCATATTAATATAAGTCAAAGATTTGACAAAGTGAGTTAATGGTGACAATTTTAATCAATGAGTATATGCTGTATCAGTGACAAAAATATGTAAGTTGCATCACAATAGATCAAAGAAATATCAAATTGTATGTAACATCCATAACGCGTTTGAAGCATGAGGACTTAGTATGGTGCAAGTTGTATAAATTTTGCTTTATCTGCTCGATTCCGATTCAAAATTGAAAATTATCTAATATATATATTTCTTATGGATATATAAACATTTAAAAAAAGAGTTTTTCGGCTCTTTTGAATATTTTACTTTATGTATTATTTATTATTATTATTTATTGTAGTTTCATTCGTTTGACCATCAGCCGTAGACGCATAAATGGTAACTTATTTATACGATGTACATCAATGTGTTGATATTCACTATGAGTACTGCTTAAATATTAATTTAATCACCATATATCATCTACAGTTTTGGTTTCTCGTAAAAGTCCCAACAAAATATGACTTTCTGGCGATTAATTTTGAACAATAGAAAGTTATATTGATACATTTTTTACCATGTTCACACAAAAGTGGAGTGTATAAATACCAAAAAGATGAAGATAACCACATCCAGTTTATACATCAATATATAGTATATTTTATTAAAAATAGTTATAGATAAAGTTTTGGCCCCTTCATGATCAAATTTTCACCGATTTATACTACTACAACTGCATCCCTAGAGGACAAATTAGAAGAACAAATTATAAACGTCTTCGTCGATAAAGAATGAATATAATAGTAAGTATCGTATTCAAAATATAAATTAAAAAGTTAGTTTTTACAATAAATTAAAACATTAATTTGGACCTCTGTATAACTGCAACAGCTTATTAAATATAATAACTGTCTCACAAAAGAATGTGATACAAAATAGCAGTATGCAAAACAAATTTAATTTATCAAAACGTTTAACGAAACATAAATGTATTCATAACATTATCTCTATGTGAAACGTATACATTTAAAACTAGTAAAATTATTAGTTTTTCATTAAACCGGAAAACCTATTTTCAAAGTCGGGTATATTTTCTCATCTCGTGGGATGTTTTCTTACCAACACCTGATCCAGAGAAGCTCGCAAAAAACTCTCGTATATATATAAGTAAAATGTATCATGCGTACCCATAGTTATATATTTACTTTGCTTTAAATTTGTACTCGTATTGGTTAGATAAATGTGTGATATTCGAGTACAGGCATTGTAAGTGTATTTTAATGGTAAATCATACCATAAAACCATCATAATATCACCATAACCATGGTTTAAATGTACAGAAAACATTATAATCTAAATACTATGGTATTATGATAATTTAAAAAGCGGAATTAACTATTATTTAAAATAATATATTTTATTATATGGATACATCATACATTGAAACTAAAATATTGTAAAAATATATTCATATACAGTTTAATTACTATTTATAATAAAAAACTGATTCAATTTAAGTGGGTTCAAATTACTTAAAGTACTTTGTTTTTAATAAGGCCAGGTTTTTTTTATGAATATTGTACCGTCATTCCCCTTCTCCAAACATTTCTTGTGTCACTAAAAACAAAACATATGTTAAAATCAATTAAGCATTACATATTGATACAAAGTCCGCTTCAAATAAAATGTCCGCTTTGAATATTGAGCACGTCGGTCTACCTACACGGTGTAAAAATACGCCCCAGAAATAAACTATTTGAATATTTACAATCTGAAGACACAATTTTCAAATTCAATATTCATCTTTTGGATTTTTGAAAACCCGGTAGCTGTTGGAATGGAGCCCATAACCATCGGCTTCAAAACGCGCATGCTAACGTCTCGGCCAACGGGAAGATATAAAATATAAAGACACGTAAGTTTTTCATCAAAAGCTTGAATGCAACTTGCTTAATTGAAAATTGTTTTTGAATATTCAACAATATAAATGTAAGTAATAGTTGTACAGAGAGTGAAGTTAAATCACAATCAATTCTCACAGTGCGATTTACTCAGTGCGTTCTTTTATGAATCAAAGGATGCACGATTGGGTCGCGGGATGTCCTATACCCATCCAGGATATGCATTTCTAGCTAGCAATTGGCTGACAACCAATTACTGCTAAAGGTATTTTTTTCAGATAAGTCTTTGCATTTCAAAGACTCACGTGTTCCATTCAAAACGAATTCATAACGTATATAAATATATACAATTCTTCAGTAAATTTACGTAGTTTTCTTATAATTACAAGATTTGTTGACATTTGCTGGTATTTTTGACATAATAGCCAACTATCTTCTACCCCAAGTCCATCTCGTTTTAGCTTTTCCAACATAATCATTGATGATTTAATTTCTAGTTGAATAGATAGTTGTTAATAAGAGCAACATACCAGTACCAACCAGTCACCAAGTTAATGAAGCTCACAGCCATGTCTAGGTTGAAGATAAGTATGCGAAGACCTCTCGTGACAATAAACAGGGCGAAGGTGAGCATCCAGAAGAATATAACCCAAACGGTTTTCATAACGCACATTAAGATGTTATCATTGTTCTGCGTAACCTCGTATGACTTTGAATGTTCCACAGGGCAGCAGCACAGATTATACGACAAATGAGAATCAACAGAATTTACTTTTAGCTCAATTTCGTGCTTCTTCGAATCTCTCTCGAATTTAGAATCACTCTCAGACACATTCAACTGCTCGTGACAACACGATATACCACGAGAAAGCCCCACACAGCAATGGACAATATCGGTCTGTGACCCTATTGGAATGTCTGATCCTGATTTCACCGATTTTGTTTTCGGTTTCAAGATAGGATAAGAGTTTGATACAGGTTTACTTAACCAAGTTTTCATATCCGGCGACGAAGCAGGCGTAACAATTATTTGTATTTCTTCAACATCTCCCTCTTCATTAAATTCTTCTTTTTCGTTTACTTCTGTCACTACTTTTAATTCTTCCAAATTATCATCATTGTTTGGTTCTGTTACTTCTCTCTGTTCCTGATAAGTTTCATTAAAAGTGGGTATGATAGAAGATAACACATCTTTAACTGGTTCAGATATTTGAATAGCTGATATTGCTACAGCTTCAGGACGCGTACTATTTATAGTATCATGCAAAGACGTACTTGATATTGTAACACTGTCAATACTAGATACCGGGTAATGCTTTTTTAACAAAAATTCGCTCTTTTGAGATTCTCCATAATCTATCGAATTGGAAGAGTAACTAGATGACACGCTTGGCGAACTAGAAGCAAGCGTTCTTAAACTATCCTGATAGTCTTCCGATACAAACTCTGCGGTGCAAGTGATTGTCAACTCTTCGGAGCATCCATCTGAAATGCTTTCAATGGAATCGATCTTTGGATCAGATTGATAGTCTTTTTTAGGAACGCAAGTGCACAAATCTGCCTCGGGACAGCAGCCATTCATCAAACGAATAGTCTCCGAAATTGTGACTCTCGCAACGGAAGGACTTCTTTCCGGACTAAGCGTTTCTTGGTCATGTTTAATGGCGTCCAGTAGCTTTTTATAGTATGTTCTTCGAAGACAAGGCATTCTGGGTTTTTAATTCTAAAAAAATCCTGAAATTGAGAAAGAAATAAAGTATATTGGAAGTATACGTTGGGAAATATTGCTTGCACAGATATGAAAAGTGTTTTACAACATCAAATTTGGTGAACTAGATATTGTTATAGAGTTACTAACGTCAATCTATAATATACGGAATGAACTTAAATTGAAATTTATTACATCCTCGCTTTTTTATTGAAATGCTTGTATGAAATCGTGTACCGTAAAACTAAATTATTACAGTAGTAAGTACTAGACGACACATTAAGAGAGACTTAATTTGAACTTCAGCTTCTTTACGTGAACCATTATAGTTACCAGGAAAGCTCCTGAACAAGATACGAGTAAGGTAAAGGATGGAATCTAGGAATCACAAAATTCTAGAGACACCGCATAAAGTAATTCCAATGTAGAAGATAGACGATATTGAAGAAGAAAATTAAGGTTCCAATAATTTGACCCATTTTTAATTTGAATTTTGCAATGAGCTCAAAACTTTTTATTTAGAAGAAGTGATCAACAGTTTCAGAAAACTAAACGTTGAAATGATTTCTTGTGGAACACATTATACAATACATAAGCGTGATAGTAACAGTCATATTAATTCACACATTTTTTTTTATTTCATAAACTGGGAGCATTACAACTTATAAGTATAAAGCATTCATCGCATGATAGACAATAACAGAGCTTAAATTAAACATACAGAAAACAAAGTAAATATTGTAGCGATTAATATAGGTAAATGCAAATAGAAATATGTATGTAAATGATACGTAAGTCAACTAAACCACAAAGAGCGTATGATAGTAAATATTATGTTTGTTTAAATTGTTTTAAAAACATCAAGCTTGCCGCGAAAAAACCGCATACAAAAATTCGATTACACGTAGTTCACAATTTAACATACTCCTGACAAAAATAAAATCCAGTAAAATTCATACCGCCGCTGAAAGCTCGGCCGCAGTATGTGCAGGGCCGGACTCAGGTGGGCGGCATGTGCGGCGAGAGATAAAACAATTAACGCGAAAATAATGGGCCGTTCGATAAATCTAATCAACGGGTGGGACACTGCATGCGACACGGCTTTCTCGATAAACACAAGTCTTCAATATCCACAAATCTACCCACCGGAATACGCTAAAATTAATATAAACAACATTGTAATATTATATTGTAATTTAAATAAAAAAATAATCACCATCTTGACTGTTGTGTTGGCAATAACTGTAGATCGATTTCTTGTTGTAGGCGCTTTATATGAATTATTTCAAGCTAGGTATACATATATTTTGGGTTACCGCATTTAGTAATTATTTATTCAAATCGCACCCTTCGCTGGCTTGCAACTAATGCCAAACCCAAATCAAAATTTATATTTAATACTGGGAGCCTACTTTACATGTGACGTGTGCGTTTGATAATAGATACGTCAGAATATGACATCATCAAATAACTTTAAAATGTTAACATTAATAATTTTACAACTACAGCATTAAATTTATTAATAAACTATATGAGCTGTTTTTTAATGTAAACTATTACATCACGTACGGAGCAGTATTGTATAAAATCACAAAAAAGCGATATTCACGTAACTAAATACTAAATAAAAGCTTTTAATAATAAAAGCTTATAAAAAGCGATTTATTCGACACAACTTTCTCCGTAAAGCCGCAATATATATATATCGATGGTTCAAGATGAAAGTTAGCTAAATATTTTTTTGACAATATTAAGGAAAAGAACAAAAGCTGACTATTTTGTTATTTGTTTTCGTTAACCTAGTACAGATAATACACATTTTAAACGATTTATTTGTTTAGCTGCTTAAAAACGATAAATTTGAGTGTAGGTCTCAGAGCTCAGTGAAGTTGTCAAATTTTTTTGAGACGATTTTTTGCAATATTTATATGACTTCGAGCATGACGCAACAAGGTGATATTATAAAGTCATTTTTGGCTAAAAATGAAGTTGGCAAAATCGCACTTTAAACCATCGATATGTACTGTATTTCTTTATTTATTTTGAACATTATTATATTTGTGTTGTCTGCTATTTTGTTGATGTTTCGAGTGCAGTAGATTGTAAGTTTCCCCGGTTGGTAGCGTGCGCGCCCAGAAATTCCGGGAATGCGGGTTCGATTCCTCATCTGTCGGATTTAAAAAAAAATCAAAAACGCAAGACTGGATGCCCATTGGGTTAAGCAATTGTCTGACAAACAACTCTCGCGAAAAATAATCTGTCAAGACGTCTTCACATTGCAGAGATCGATATACTCCCCTTTCATAGTGGATGTCTTCACACTGTGTAAATCCATATGCTCCACTTTGGGAGCGAAGATGGTATTTAATAAATAAATAAAAATGTCTTGACAAGAGCTCCAAAAACATGTTTTTTTAATAAAAATAATTTCAATGCATCATTGCAATTTGTTTATTCGAATAAATCCCAATTTATTGTGCAAATGTTTTGTGTCGAGAGCATGTGAACCGAATTGTAAACTCGATAACATACACGATATCTCTTACCACCGTCGCGTCGCTTGATGGATCGGACGCACGCGCACCGTAACACTTCGGTTCTGCGCGGTGTGCGGTTTGGCTCGAATCTGCGCGGTTGTCGTCGAATACGAAACGAACAATAAATTTCACACTATTTCCACACGGCGACGCATTTCTATGGCGCCATTTGTCATTCCATTTTTTTTATTACTTTTCGACAAGAGTTTTTATAGTAGATAAGAATAACAATGAAAACCGCAGTTTTAAGAAAATTTTCCTATTTTAATAGGAAACCGGCAAAGAAAAATAATTCTTTACATTCATATCGACTGTAGAAAGGTTTAAGACGTAACCCTCAGTTTTTAAAAAATAGCTCTTTTCGATAATCGCAATCTATACAACTTAATACACGTGCTATCAAAAGAATGTAAGCCTCAAGTGCCGCATCAGTGCCTAAATTTAACCTTTAAGTTTGAAAAAATATGGCTTCTCAAATTTGCAGCCAGGAAAAGAGAAGGAAATAGCGTATTGAATTAATATCAGATTGGGTAAATAAAACACTAGCTTAAGTTTTCATGCACTTTAAGGTTGTATCTATTTAATACTTTTACTCAAGCCCAAAATCGTTAAAGTTTGTTTTGGGTGGTTTAGGTCCTATTCTCATTCCACAGTCGATATCAAACCAATCCAAGTTAACACAGGGCTTAAATTAACCAATGATGTAAAAATATATTGCCATACTCACTATAAACACGGTATCTACATAAAGAATCACATGCAAGAAAATGTGTTCTTACTCAATAGAACAGTATAGATATCTATCAACTCTCGAAGAGCAATATTTCGGTATAATTCATACATCGATGGCCATAAGTTGACAACACGTAAGAAAAATTTTTCAGGAGGACCAAAAAACCTTATAAAAAATAAGTATCGAGTGAGCAATGTAATGATAACTTTTAGCATTGTCTCGCTTCCACACATTACACAGTAACGACAAACGAACAGTTCATCACGGCCGTTTCTATCTAATCATTAAGGATTCACTCGCTTTTATATTTAGTCATATTAATATTGTATCTGCATTATAAAGTACTGTAAAGACGCAAAGTAAAATCTTTGGTAGCATTATTCTTTCACCAGTTTCATTACTGACATTTGCTGGTAACAGCATTCTTCTAAGAGTCTTTTAAAGGCTTAATTTTTTTGCAACTTTTGATACTTTTTAAAAATAATACAAGATTTTCCCGCTGAAGCTTCCTTATATTCTGCAATTTTTTTTTTGTAGTTATTGTAAAATGACCAAACATCGGGCTATATCTACTCATAAGTCCACCCACATATATGATACGATCTATACGCATGGCGGCAATCTTTGTTTACCTGCTACCTTTTCGAAAAGAAACTACTCACCGCTTTACCAGCTAATGGATGATTATTATTTCATAATGAATTTCGTTAATAAGAAGCCACCCGCCTCTAGATCACCTGGACACCCACCAAATGCTCCTAAGCCAACTATCACCCCCTAGCGGCCAATGGGTAGCGATACCGCCCATTTTGGAAACTTATGATTTATAAATATCCAAAATATAAAGGCGTCTATAATAATGACGTAAAGAGAAAATTAAAAAAAAGAGAAAAAGTTTTTGAAAAATTTACAGGAGAGTGTAAAAAGGGATTATTTTGATATAAAAAAAAACACTTTAAAACCATCTATTCGCAAATCTGCTTACGGTTGACATACGCCTGATAGGTCTAAATACAAAATGACATAATTTTATATTTTGCAGTGCAAGTCTCAGATCCGAATGAAAATGTCAAATTATTTCCAAGCCATGTTCGCTCCCAAAGTGGAGCATATGGATCTACACAGCGTAAAGATATCCTCCGAAAGTAGAGTATATGGATCTCCGCAATGTGAAGACGTCTTGACAGATTATTTTCTACAAGAATTGTTTGTCAAACATTTTCTCAGCCCAGTCCTGAATTTTTGGATTTTTAAAATCCGAAAATGTTGAATCGAACCCGCATTCCCCGGATTGCTAGGCGCGCATGCTATCAACTACGCTACCTGGGAGACCATATTTATATTACTTTGAATTGTCAAATTAATATGGACTAGCATGATACATCAAAAAGGGTATGATTAAATGGTATTATTAAGTATGACCAAAATGAACTTATAAAATTTGCAATTAATGTATGCCATTGAACATTTCCGATTTCGAAAATATTCGGATAATTTCGTAAACCATCGGATTTAGCTGAGTTATATATAACCTTATACTAATAGTATAATATATACACTGTACGTATATTTACGTATTCACAACAAAGGCACAACTGTATGTTTACACATATTCCTAATGCAATTGCCTCTCTAAGAGGACTCGATGAATGTACGAATTCAAAGCTCCTCTTGAATAATATCAACTAGCTGCTGAATTAGCATACTGCGTTGCTACTACGCCGCCCTACCCGTTCGAAGCTCGGATCAAATTAAAATACCTTTCTAATCATTGCAAATAATAATATATTCAGAGACGAAAGTGTAAAGCTCTTTGAGTTCACGTACAACAAATGATCATAGTAATTGACGCAACACTTAAAAGGCTACGTGCGTTGATACGTACGCACAAATTACGTCACATACGAGAGCCAAAGAAAAACAACAATAAAATATAATAAGAAAACAAAAAAAAATATTTCGTTGATATTATAACATCAGGTACATTTATGATTATTTACAATATTGTCTATTTTTTTTATACCATGTTCGCTCCCAACGTGGAACATATCGATCTACACAGGTTGAATATGTCTACTCCTAAAGAGGAGTATACATGAATCTCCGCAATGTGAAGACAAATATTGACGGATTATTTTTCACGAGAATTGTTTGCCAGACAATTACTCAAACCAATGGGCATCCATTATTTTGCATTTTCGGGTTTTTTAAAATCCGACAGATGGGGATATTGCCTCTAACAAAGCAATACCTCGTATACCACACGACACAAATTTTACAAAGTCACATCTTAAAGATTATAAATGCAGAACTAGGTCCTAAGATAGATCACATCGCTCACGAAAAAGTAATACCTCGTATGCCACACGACGCAAATTCTACATAAGATGAAAACAACTCTCTTCAATCACTATTGTTAGATAAAATCCGTTTTTAATGGTACTGTTAAATTAAGTAATATTTTTTAATGTTGACGTTAAAAACTACGGAATTTAATTCAATGACATTGACTAGAGAGAGTCCATTTCATCTTTTGTATTTTTCGTGCGTGGCATACAAGGTATTGCTTTATCACATATTAATTAATTCAAAAATAGCATTAAAAACATATCGAATTTTGTGTTAAAATAGGTAATGAGATAAAAATCGTATGGTATACGAGGTATATCTTTGATTTTAGCGATATGCTACTGTTTATACCGTCAAATCCTGCTATACCAAACTAATTTCATTTCCAGTATAATGAAAAACCAGAAAAAGGTTATAGCTATATTACATTCCTTTACAACGAAATTTCAGTATAACAAAACAAAACGGGTGGTCCGACGAGTTTCGTTATAACAGATTTTGACAATGTACATATACGTAAACTCAAAACAATTTGCAAATCGTAAACAGCGATATGTATTTATGCCCGAAGAAAGAATACACATTCGTGCGAAAACTATGAATAGTTTTTAATGCAACACAAACAACACGACTAATTTCGATAATTGTCAACAATAACAAAATATTAATCGTCAACAACAACAAAATATTAACCGTGATTTTAAGAAATAATTTTCATGTTTAGTCTGCGTTATTTTAATACATTAACCTCACAGCCTTTCTTTGGTATATTAAAATCGTGGCTGGTGTAGATAAGGTTAAGCCACGCAAAAGGTATTAATAAAACGGTTCACTACAGTGTCATAATGAGAGGCGCAGAAGTTTTTATCAAGAGACTGGAGCTGATTGCAATCTAATTCATTCACTACCGATCTGAGCATCACTATACAAAGTGCTAACAGGCATAAACTGTACATTTACACTGTCGATTTACTTAGCTACTACAGATAAATAAATACTGACCACAGATTAAATTTTACGAGCACAAAAAAAAATGTTCATTATACTACTGAATGGTCCCTCCATCCACGTTTCCCGTCCTTAAGCCTGGTCTCATCAATAAAGCATAATTTCAGGAGATTTGAAATGAAAAAAAAACAATCTTTTTATACACGTGGAATGTTTCGAGAGTACATTTAAATTATCTAAGACTTCATATTGCCACGTCCACACGTTGAATTAAAATATGTATATTATAAACATGGAAATTTACTCGAGCAATAATGTGAAGATACCATGACGTTCCTCGTATGACGCTGCAAACTTATTAGAAGCAGTGAAATTTGCTTTTCAGATGGCCCAACAGCCGGTTGAAAATAAGAAAACACTATTAATTAATGAAAAATTTCACATTGAGATGTTCAAAAATTAAAATCCAGCCAATAAATACCTCCAAGACTTTTAGTGTGTTTTAATATTTAAATAGTGTTCATCATTGAAATTCCGAGTGAATTTCCCTATTCATATGCAGTGAAATTCATTAATAGTTTTAAAAGTTTTTAAGGCAAGATTATTTTAATTTCTGTGGTAGAGTTTTTAATTAATTTTATAGTGTAATTTGTGTATCGTAAACAGCTAGTTGGAATACAGCGATAGGCAACAATTGGCTTGCAATTGCCGGCAATCCATCGCATAAATAAATTGCGTGTTACGAGCGGGCCGCAGGTGGCAGGGGTTGGCAATCGTCAGGTGTCGATGCCTGCTGATTAGACTGATTACATCGCGCCTAGACAGATTAAACTTACAACTCACAAAGCGACGCACACGACAACATATTTTAAACATCAAATCACCTTAGCTTAACAAAACTTCAATCAAACTAGATTAAAATACTACATTTAATGCCATATAAAGAATACATTTCACTATGCCAAAATTTAAAAGAAAACAATTTGAACGCATTATACAGTTAAAGGCTCGTTATGAAGTGGGACCACCCGTTTTATTTTGTTATGCTGAAATTTCATTATACTGAACAAAGTAAAGTATTGTAACATATTGTGTGAAGGTTTATTCCAAAGAACAAAAATATACGTTATACGGGAATTTTCTTTACTTCAGTATTCGTTATAAAGAGATTTCACCTGTAGCATGTTAATCAGTAAAGAAATCAGTTTCAAAAACATTGAATACAACAATAAACATGGCCACATGGTTATTCTATTATTGTATACAAAAAATACTTATTCCAAATATTCTCATTTAAATTTTGGCATTGTGGTCTAATTCCACTTTAAAAACAACCCATAATATCTGCTCCGCATTTTAAACTTACGTGAAGAATAGCAGTGAACATTAGTTGTCAGCCAATCGCTCAACACTTTCAATATGTATTGTAGTTCCGTATTACGTACAGCTACGATTTTTAACGCACGTCTCATATACCAAAACAGGCATATTTATCAATTCTGTCACCAAAACGAATTTCTCTCCGAAAGTATATTCTATGGATCACCACAATGAGTGAATGTCTACTTCAGAAAATGGTGGACACAGATCTTGATAATATTAAAACTTATTCACATTTTATCCACCTTCGGAGCTGTAATGATAATAAACAATTCTGTATTTTAAAAAGCTGCTTAAGTTCCTACCCAATAGAAGTTTATATTTATTTTTAAATGGTGTCTCAATTTCTTGTATATCGCGCCAACTGTGCGACGAATCTACGAACTAAACTCGTCTACCAAACCAATTATTATTCATCGCCGAATGGACATCCCTACGTTGACACTCTCTGCAACATCCGGCCCTTCACTCTGCCTCCACTCTAATCTATTTTACAATGAAATTACATACTACAATATTAACTGCAGACATTTATACCGGTGATAATAGTAGAAAATACCGATTCACGTTATTTCAAAAACATACAATTACATCAAAGGTTTATAATATAATAATAACGATTTCACATTCAAAACAATTATGGCCATTTCATATATATGTGCACTTGAGAAGCATTCGAATGATAGTCCGAAATTTTACAATATGAGTTAACGACAACTTATAGTTAATGGTTATCTTTCATCAGTGAATCAGTGACTAAAAGATGAAATTCAAATGACAAAAGTTTAAAGAAATACCTGCTGCTTTATTTACCCAATCTGATCTTAATTTAAGTTAGTAAATTATCTAAGAAAAACCAACAAAATTGATGTGGTGGAAGTCGTTTTTCCTATTCGCAAATTTCGTAGGCCCTCCTATTTTCAATCTCGATGCTAAATTTATATACTAATGCGGCATTTCCAGCTGACATCTTTTTTACAAGGTATAGATTGTGAATATCAAAAAATTGATATTTAAAAAAACTGAGGGTTATATCTTTTTCCTTTCTACAGTCGATCTCTGTTATCAAGTGATTTGGTTAGGCAAGTATTTTTCCAAATATACTGATTGCAAGGTCTTAGCAATTTACGTATTCCTCACAAAAACTTTTATGATTTCAATAATAACATTACGAATTAAAAACATTGATCGACGTCAACAAAAATAATATATATTTTAATAAATCTAGGACCAGCATGTGAGTGTGTGTATTAGATGACGATGTTACGTATTTCATCCTTTTACCATTCCATATTCGATATATAATTGCTCATGATTGTCACATGTTTTTGGAATATTTTTACAAAGCAATATCTCTATTATTTATTCACAAAATAAACACTCCAGTCAGACTATCAATTTCACAGCCGCGAGCCCTCGCACCATAAATCAGATCGAATTAATTTATGGCAAACTCAGCGCGACCTTGGGTCACTCCGCCCGCAGGCAACGAGGCACGGAGATAAACATTATTATTCGCCGAGCGGTGTGTCCCGCTCGCGAGAGCAAACGCGGGTGCGGAATGAGGAGCCTGTCACGCCTACGCTCACTTGAGAATTTCGCAGTCTCGGCCGGGCTTTGTCCGACCAGCGGGAGAAACGCCAAATATGCAAGGCGAGCGGCATTCGGCAAGATGCGGAAATATGCCATCCCTGTATTAATTATATCGTACACTGAAACCTAGTTTCGCTTTACGAATCGTTCGCATATTAGTGAACGGCAAGCTATTTGTCATCCCAATTTAAAACTCTAAAACTGAATTATTAAAAACCATTAAAATCCAATCATATTCAATAATACACCTGCTCTATACTGCCCTACTAAGTAAAAACGATTCCATGACAACAGCACACATGACAGTGGCTCACATGACATCTGCGCACACATTGAAGTGCTCACACTAGCACAGACATTAATATTAAGACATTTACGTAATTATAGTATAGGTAGGTATCATTGAAATAAAAATCTACCTATAC
>JAGVSQ010006198.1:0-14271 GCA_022683975.1 Rhyacophila evoluta
AACGATTGTCACGGTCATGACGCCAATTGGCGGTCCCGGTAATTAAAGTGTTAAGAAAGATGATAGGGATATAAAAAAAATATTTTAAGTTTAATAAAATATGACCCACTTCAATGATTTTGATATGGACAGTGGCATGTTTGCTTTTAGCCGTTTCACATTCAACATAAATTTTATGCATGCATATAAATTATAAGCAAACAAACTGTTCCCGTTCCATAATGTGTGGTACAAGAATTTTCACAGTAGAACATTTGTAATTGATTGTGAGCTCATTGCTCAATATATTGGGTATGAATATTCGTTATTAAAATATATCTGTATAATAAATATGTCGATTTTTTATGCAATTACGATATTTAAACATCCGGTTCTTAACGATTGATAAGCGCAACCGAGATGACAAATATATGCAAGTGAGTGTGAGCCAAAAAAATCAGATATAAATTATATAATAAAACACTTATTTAGTAACAAGAGTATACCTAATAAGAATGTTATTAACGTAAGCTCTTATGTGAATACTCCTAATAAGTATTGGGAATAGAATTCAAGAGGATATTTAAAGTAACATCGTGTTTGATATCACTACGTACTATGAAATATCATTAATAATTAATTCATAAAATAACGTCGCGAAGTTAAATGTTGCCATTTGTATAAGTCAATATGGCATATGATAAAATGATATGTTTATAATGAAAAATAAAACATTATATTTAACTAGTATAATATCAGTTTTCCAATATTATTAAAATAATATTAAATTTTCCATGTGTTCAATATAATAAAATTCACACTGGTTACAGGAGTATTACAAAAATAAATAAAGAGATGTCGCAGTAGATAAAATAAAAATTCCATATTTTTATAATTCAGTAAAAAAAGTTTTAATCTGTATTGAAATGTAGGCCACACATTTTATTTTAATTATAAAACATAACAGAGTAAAATAAAACATGTGTTCTTAAGAATGCACTGAAAATTATTAAATTTAAATAAAATAATTTTACTTACAAAACGATTTTGCAGTCATGTTTGTGCTTCAAAATGAAGAATAACTTCTATGCAATTAGTATTTGTCAACGATAACCACAGATAGCAAGTTTCAAAGTACAAAAAAATTCTCGATAGGTTCAAGTTTGACAACGAAAAAATAAAGAGAATGTCACTAAATGTCTAGCAGGAGAATGACATCGTTTAAACGAGTTTTAAAAAATATAAAACGATAAATTTCACTAAATAAAAGATTTATAGTAAATTAAAGAGGGGGTAACGGCGTTTGATGATTAACACAGATTACTCGCACAAGAAAGCAAGTATTATAAGGGTAGATGCTAAATCTTCAAACTCAATTTGCGAAAACTTGACCAGAATAGTCGAAGATACTTTGAATTCAACACCAACTGTCAGATTGTATTCAAATTAATTCTGTCGCCGAGAACTTAACCGACAGACGATATTCGACGGAATAATGAGAAATTCAGTCGTAGCATGCTATTGAATGCACATAAATAATACGAGTAACCGATAACAGCTCCGTATCAAACAACACGTTGACCGTTGGCCGTAACTACACACAAACAGAAATAATCGATTAGCTTTATAAATATAGTATTATCAAAAAAAATCAGATGATTTGAGCCGCAGAAAACCGTATTTTTAAATTTATAAAAAAAGCATATCTAATTTATTTATACATTTCATTCAAGATTCTGGAATGAACCGGGTCAAATAACGTAGGTGTCACCTTGAATGCTTCACAAAACAAAGGCATTTTTTGAGTTTTTAGTATAAGATGTAATATTATCAAATCAATTCCTGACCACACTACCGCTACCCGGTAGGAAGGAGGAAACTTGGAAAATTAATTGTCAATTGATACGAGCGACATCTTTATTATAATACTTAAATATCACTGTATGTTAACAAGGACATATACGGACTGAGATATACTTTCTGTGAAACACGGAATAAATGAAGGTAATGGAAAAAAACTTCATATTTATAACAATATGGAACAACGTATTATGAAACTGCGTGTTTGAATCACGACGAGGACAGGCTGCCCAAAATCTATTGAGTAAATAGCTGAAAACCAATTCTCGTGAAACATGTGTCAAAATAAGTCTTTGCAATGTGACATTTCATACCCTCCACTTTTGGTAAATATATTTTAGAAACAAATCGAGAGCCGCTACTTCCGCAACTTTTTCTCCTAAATTTACTGTCGATTTCAGTATCTGAAAATATACTATTTACTAACTGAATTTATCAGTATTTTATTTCTTTATTTTTGGAATATTAATTTTAATACAAATTTCATTGAATATTATTATTAATTTATAACAAAAAAGGGTTCATAAACTTGGAAGTGGTAAGAATATTCAATTCGTCAAACTCTTGTTGGTATTTTTCCTACAACTGTAAATAAACCATTCCCATAATTGATGCATTTCAGAGTCGATGATATTTTGTTTTTTTTTTCTTTAATTTTTGTCATCCACTGTGCATTTATTTACACATTATTCCGCAGATGCTAAAATGCAAAAGGCAGGTGACAAATAACAATGATCCATTTGGAAGTTTTCACATTTTAGGTATCTTATAATTTTACATATTCTATAATATTTAACGATAAGAGGTATATCTACATTACAAATTAATTATTATACTTGAAATATATATATACTGCTCTCATAAATGCAGGAAATTACTTGGGTGATTATTATTACTTCTACAATTTATTATATACGCATAATTGTATGACTTTGATTGCATTATTTTAAATAAAACGCATATATATGAATATCATGAATATAATTAGGCATACAAAGTGTCGTAGGTGTAAAGGCAATAAAACTATTTATAAATCAGGGTTTTCTATCTTACACGTCCAACTATTATTTTTTCTGTATATTAAAATGGCTACAATGTAGCCAATTTATCTTTTCTCTTATCGTTTAAATTATGACCTTTATGTACACATACACAATGATATTGGTGTCATAAACATCGGCGTAATGTTTAATCATAATGTATTCATTGAACGAATGACAACAGTTTGAATCAAATGTTAAAAAAATAAAACATTTATTAAAGATCGCTAAACTAAATTTGCCTGCCATCTACTCGCTCGTCCTTACTCCTGGTCTGCATCAGACGTATCCCGAAGTTCTGATATCGATAAACGATCGACTTTATTCAACGCGAATGTCCCGCGAGTAAACATTAATTACCTAGGACTTCAGTGTCTACGCACTTAAATGTACTAAAGATAAAATAATAAAATAAAGTCATTTTGGACAAGAAATTATGTAGACAGAGATTATATGCAGCCGCGTTTTTCAAAACCAATAAAAAAAATTCTTATCAGATAGGACGGCCCGATGGGTCCAACAGAGTATTAACTGATAAAATCGATGAACATTTTCATAAACATACATTTTAGCTTCACTATGTTTTATTTATAAAATTTTATTATTCTTAATAACACTCTTCAGATCCTTAAAATACAATGGTGAAATAATGACCATTTAATTAAGCAGATAGATACATCTATATAATTGTGATCAATGATCGTAGCTCTATAATCAAATAATAATATTATAATAAAATTTGTTGAGAAAAAAACTGCGTTAAGAAGTATTTTTTTATTAAGTCGTAGATAAAATGTATTACGAATGTTATATGTGCTTCGATCAGCTGATGAAATCGTAAAAGTATGTAGTAACCAAGAGATAAAGGGGTATAAATGGAAACATCAATCAGCTGGTATCATTTCGAAGAGGATTAATATCCTATCTAACACGGAAGCATGTAATACCGTCGCGTAGACAAACTGTAAAACCTTTTTATTGAATCCTAGAGGGATTCAGAACTCCAACTAGAGACGGCGCTCATGTTGTTTTTCGTTTACTTTCTATTTATTTTTTGCGAAAATCTTACAACTATTCCTTTACTAATATAAATTTTCAAATTAGGTCTTACTGAGAACTCGATATTTTTTCTCTCCATAATAACATCCATTATTCAGACGTACACCGTGGCGTAACGAACGTTATGCGCCCGTCAAATTACTGAAGGTTGTCAAGGCCTTGGTTGGTATGATTCATATTCTGTCTAAGCTCTGATAATTTCGAGCGATGTTAAGGAGATACCTTCTCGCTTTCCTGAAGATGCCGCATTTTTAAAGCTAGAAAATTAATATATATGATATTATTTAAGACATACAAGGTATTAAAATCAATATCGACATACGAATTTATCGAAGGGTAGGGGTACACGTACCGCTGAGGTGGCATGCACGAATATATCCGTATTGTGTCGGCCCCTAATGAAATATTCAACTGCTTCGAGTTATGGAAGCTAAATGATAAAGACCACTTTGATTTTCAGGAAAGCAATCTTACTTTAATATTCCCTGTCTATCTAAACTAAAACAAATCTAAAGGTGATGTAAAGCTTTTTCTGATTCAAAATTCAATTTCAAAAAGTATATTGCCTCCAAAAGATTTATTTGTTAAAAGGCTGTATTAATAATATAGTATTTATGTACATGAAGCGATTCACAATAAAATATAAATTAAAATGTAATGATATACATATCGAAATTGTATAAACAAACCACGAGAACAATGAGACGTTTAAAATGTAAATTTTTGTATTATGTATCTAAACCACATTAAAGTCACCAAAAAGAGTGGTTAAATATGTTGATCAAATCATATTTTGCAATCTCGTTACGCAATTTAGTGTGACGATTGACACTTTTGATTCCACAACCTCTAACAAAAATCTGGGTCACGGTACACTTGAACTTCAATAAAGTTACCTTGTGGTGGTTGCATTATGAATCACTAGAGATGAGCGATGACCGTATGTATCTATGTTATTATAATAAAATGAGACTTAACCTCAAAATTATGATTCAGTTTAAACGATTCGTTCAATATCAATTCTTTTAAAGAAGCGTCAATGGAAAAATATTTTATCAAAAACTCATTTTCCTGTTCATACAGCATTAATATCGAGAGAATAAACTACATCAAGAAAAATTAATCAAAACATTATTTTATATTATTTATTATTGACCACAATATCCGTAATAACTGACGAGAGCTCCTCGTTTAGTTTTAAAACCATCATTTTAAAACCTCGATTAAACTAACCGCAAGACATATTATTAATATAGATATGTCAAACGATCGAATAAGTAACAAAATGAGTAATGATAATCGATGATTCGTTCAATATTCATTTCACACTTAATGATTAGTAAGTAGTTTAATTATTTCCCGAAGTTAACGTGTGACAATTACAGTCATATTAAATATACTGTTGATTTGTACATGTCACAATATTTATTAATAGTTGAAATGCTACATAATAAATTGACAGTGAAACAGAATACCCAGCAAAAGATATATCGGATAATTTTAAGCAAAATACTTTATAAGCATGAGAATGATATTGCTATGTCCGTATGGTATTTAGCCATGTAACAATAAAAATGACAAATTATTTAATACATATAATCTCATGAGTTTTTAGGTTATTGGAAACCCCTAATGACTTGCGAACAACTAGGCGCAGCCTACTGGGTGCCAAACTTACGTTGTTGAGGAAATAATTTCAAGCTTCCCTTATGTTTAACGTATTCATCGACTCGCGTATCCGGTGGTACGAAGAAATCGTACTGTACTTTAATTCCGAATCTCAAATAAAAATTAACCAACCGTTATAAACATTTATTCCCAGTATACATATTTAATTAATAATTTCTCTTAAATAGTTTAATTCCAATTAAGCCATACTTGCTGCGAAATTTGAGCATAAGCACGAAGTGAAAACGTGCCTTGACAGATTTTTCACGAGAATTGGTTGTAAGCAGTTGTTGAACATCCAGTCTTTCATCTTTAGATTTTTTCTAAATCCCACAGTTCGAGGAATCGAACCCACAATCTTCGACTCCGAAAGGCGCACACGTATCTTTCGGCCGTCAGGAAGCACGCGTTTAATGACGTCCTATTGTTCAAATTATGAATGCATTTCAATATTAATCTTTATTAACATATCATCATAAATAACCTGACATAATCGCTTTTATCATACAAAGATAATATATTAATACAAGGTTATGAAAAACAGTAGTGAACATACAAGGAAACGGTCTTGAAAATATATACCGTTTGAATTTTTTATTGAATGAATATAGGTAGCCATAACTAAAGTGGTTTATACCTGCACCTTGAAATACTTATTTTCAATGTGGATGACAAAAATATTGTTATCTACGAGTGAATAGAATATGGTCATGGCATAGTTTAATATTATACAATTAATTTACTAGAAAAAAGGATCGTTTTATAGACTTTTTCAGAAAAATACGATTTAATGTAAATGATATATATTAGAGGACCAAAGGTGTACAAAACGTATCACGAGCAGGTGTAGTTATATAGATAATAGATAGTATGTAAGATTATGTAACTGGACAGACCGAATCCCGTTACTCGTAGGGCCACCCTTTCGTCATCATTTCGTTATACTGAATATAATTTTAAATTTTGTTACATATCGTAAGAACGTTTGTTCATGGTAACAAAATATATAGGTTATACTTGAAATTTCGTTACTTCGGTATTCCTTATAAAATGATTTGTCCTGTATATCAATCACCTGATAACGGGCTTTCAGTTTATTGGACGCAGATTAGTGTGAAGTTATTGAAAACACAGTTGACTTAATAAAATACGTATTAGAACGTTTAAATACAGAGACTGCAACCAACGGGTAAAATAAAAGAAATATGTTTTTATTAAGTGATTTGTGGACTAATTGTATATTACTTCAGAGTTCTTATTATTGTATGCTAATTTATATAGTGTACTCAATTTTAACCCAACCCAAAAACGGCCCATTATAACAAATATTTCATAGTGATTTTTTAATCAAAGTTTTGAAAAAGTTGGTTGTTTTCAATTTAATTAGTTTTTATACAGTTGTTTTACATTTCTACAGTAAAAACGAAACATCCAACTTGATATACAATACAATAATATAGACAATTGAAGCTACTGATACAATGTTGCCCTATCAACGTTGGAAATTACGATGGATACTTGGCCTATCAAATATCACAATTATTACTGCTTCGTATTTGCATCAGTGACACGTGCTTCATTTAAATGATATGCATACATTCCTGGAGTACTTATATCCACACGCGGAAAACGTCAATCAAAATGCAGTATTAATAATATATAATCGTATGATATTGAACAGTTGATATACTACTTATCATAACAGATTGTCTTATTTTACGAGGATTGGTTGTCATCCAATCTCACCACCCGAAAAGCATCCAGTTTTACATGTTTGATTTTTACATCCACTTATACAATTGTGGCATATATGAAACTGTGATATCTGGCCCTTAAGCGCGCGCACCGGTTCAAATAAAATATTTAAAAAACACACACACATTGTGGAAATCCATATAATCTACGTTCGAAGCATATAGCGTTAATAAAAAAAATAAGTTACATTCTATTGTAGATTTGAATAGAAAAAATTGATTGACACTATTTTTTTATAAGCTTGAAATTAGTTTCGTTGTTGATACTGTAGCTTGATTTGGGACGAGTTCGTTTGTATCTTAGACATACTGTAACTAGTTTCGCAAATGTCTACTAACTAATTGTTAAAAAAATGTTACGACATCTTTACTCTTAGAAGTCCAAAGCATAATATGAATTGTAATATCTGTACTTGAGAAGCATACGGATGCAAGTCACAAATTTGACGAAATAAATGAATGATGACAACTTATAGTGAATGATCTCAATCGGTGACAAAAAGATAAAAACCGTATCACAAAATATCGATAAACAACCAGAACGTTTTAGAAGTATTTAGAACTCGGGAAAGCGTAAGGAGTACAAATATTGCTTCTTTTTTTTACTTGTTTCCGATTTACAATCGATTGGTTTCTGTTGTTTTTTTATATTTTTTTGCTTTCCTGGATATTTCACTTTGTGTACTTGCGTCCGTCTGCTTCTCAGGCTACATATATTAAAAAATTATAATATGTATTGTTTACTTATATTAAAACAATGCGACTATAATCTATAGAGCAACGCTGATATGTATCTTTTTAGTAAGAATTTTATATAATTAAATGATTAGAATAATATTTTTTATATATAAATTGTGTAAAGCTGATCAATTATTATTGATTAAATTAAGACCATACTAATCTAACAATTCCATTGTAGCAGAGTATTTTATTTATCAAATAAATACCAAGAGATTAAACTTTTTAATCAAGTAATTATTTTATTTAATCAATATTTATATTGTTTTCTTACCAAAAAAAAAACCTAAAAAATATTCACAAAATACACTTGTTAAATGACGCAATGTTGAAGATAATTATACACTCGTTTTATTTTATGTTTCTACAGAACATTTATTGAGATTATGGAAGGAACATCGTATTCGGATGTACATAATTTGAGAATCGCTGTATTCGTCAGATAATCTTTGAGCTGTACTACGTGCCTGATGCGTAACTGTGAATATCTTTGAAGAATTTCGAGCATAAAATTCACAAAAAAAACTAACTCAATGGTATGTCACGATGAACGAACGGAAAGCAGTTACGTTACTAAGCCAAAAATTACTTATTAACAGTGGTCAGGAACCAATGATTCCCAAACTATACGCTAAAAATAGAAAATTATTATTTTTTACTTTATTTATTGATACGTTAAGAAATTTTTGCAGCAAGTTTGTATTACGCGGACTGTTATTGGAAATTTATCTGTGATACTACATTACAAATCGAATATTTTGTGTCTTGGCTGAGTTAGATTACTTTCGTAATAGAACCGGCGGATAGGTAAACCGTCACTATATCACCGATCGAATTTAAGCCAAAAATTATTATTGCGTTGACTTCAACTAAAATCCATGCGTGCTATATATAACAAGCTGCGTTGAAAACTGAATAATTCATTCATTTACACTGACCAGAAAAATAGCGATCAAATTAAAATATGATAAAAACGAGAAAAGGCTGAAGTTTTCATGTTTTAAAGCTGGTCGTGTTGAATGCTCATCTAACATTTATTTATGACCTTGGAAAGAATTTCATAAGAAATTATTTCTTAATAAATATTCTTACCAATAGAATATTCTAGCCAGGACTGTTTATTTGGATCATTACCAACATCCGAGAACAAAACGGGAGCCGAAAAATATTTAGTTAAAAATATATTCCTTTGATATTAAAATATATTTGTTTATTTTAAGCAAATTTCACATCGATAAAAACATACCATTTGAATGTCCAACTACCGCTTTTATATTAGCAAAAAGTACATGCTTTTAACATTGTTGTCGAGTTTTTGTTCATATTATTCTGTCAACAAACATAATATTGTATACAAGAACTGGTATATGTAAATAATTGTCACGGTGATGGATTCGTGTAGTACAATATCATACTTATTTTACCGTTATTTGAATACAAAAAAAAAAAAAACAATAAATATAGATAAGTATTGCAACAAATAAAATTTTGTCCAACTTTTAATAAAAATTTGAATACAACACAGGTTAGTAATAACAGTAAGTTTTGTTAGTAAAGGAAACTAGTATTTTTTCGCAAATGTTCTATAGTAGTCAGACCTATAAATAAACTTTAATTAATATTATTTTAATGTACGAAGCAAGTATTTGACACAGTATTGTGGATATAAAATTCTGGGTGTAAATGTACAACGATTGTAAGAATTAGAAACACACTAGAATCTCAATATTATGGATTAATAGGGGTGGGGTGTTCGCTATACCGAGAGAATAATGCTGGAGAAAAAGTAGCCAAATAAAATTTTCTAAGGGGGGTTAGAAGTAGATGAAGATGACTTGAACTTGATGAACTTGATGACATCTTTATTGAAAGCTGAATAGCAGATGAAATTATGGTTTTGAAAACGTAGAAAGGAGAAACAGCAAGCCCAAAAACAAATTTACAAACGGACGGACACCCCTCACCCGTACTAGTCCGTTACGTCGAGCTTCCACTGTATTATAACATATTGCGGTTGGAATTTACTCGTTATAATTTCATATAGTCGATGGACAAAACACAAAAATAATAATTGCGTTCAATACACAATTCGAAGTATTTCATTAATGAAGACGTTCTCACGGAGGAAACTTTCTAACGCGGAGGTATCGACTACGAATGTTAACTGTGTTGAAAAAGTAACTCACACTGCCACCATATTTTCTTCGGTTTCTTCGCGATTTTCTCTTTCTTCTCTTTCGGGATCTTAACGCCAGTTTTACCGCTTCCCATTTTCACAAATAAAATATAATACTTTTACAAAACTAATCACATGTAAAACAATTCAGTCTTATCTCAAATCACCTCATGACACAAGAGCAATAATTTATTATGGAATTTAATCATGTACACGTGAAGATACGGTATTATTACTATTACGGTACAAAATCAGAAAACGACCGTCCACATTGAATTGTACAATCAGTGTGAATTTAAACAATACTATTCAAATAGATGCTTTGTCATATAAATCACCCACTCACTGGTTTCTAACTGCAACGTGTTTTAAATAATTGTTCCATAAACATGCATTCATACGCACGGAATCATAGCTAATTGATTGCAATTTGAGTAGATTAAAATTCCGTGTGCTGTTTAAGATTTACACAATAAACAATAACAAATCGTTCTCGCGCAATACTAAATCGATATTAAAAATGGCAGTTTCCGGATGAACGGATTCAGTACAACAAACACAAAATGTCACTTTAAAAAAATGTTTCATATAAAATATCACAATAGTTGTTGAATAACAGTCTTGTTAGCGGCACTAAACTAGGCGACGAATAAAAACGGTATTTAAAAAAAGAACACAGATTTCAATTATTTTTCGCAAGACCGTTTATTTGAAAATCGCGCGGCAAACGGATTTGACGAAACCACAGACAGTAAAATATATTTTCGATCAAACTGTTCGAATGCTTGCGACATAAATTTAAATAGTGCAAAAAATATGTCTGAAAATTTTAATTTATGTGACTTTAATTGGATGTGATATGATTTTAATGGTGTTCCGGTGGGATAAAAGCCTGCCGGAAGCGGGTCCGGAACGCAAAGAGCAGTGACCGTCCCGAGCGGATGGCTGAGAAGAAGAGAAGCCTCCGCGGCTCGTCTGTCGGAAGGCAGAGGTTGCCGGATCGCCCCACCAAGCCTCCGAAGAGATTCAACCAACCTGATACCGCCATTCCTCAAACCATGTTGCGCTCGACAATATTGATTATTTCATTCGTGGAATCTCTAACGGTTCTCAAGCGTATAATTAATGATTTACTTAACATTCGCTTATATATATATATATATATAATAATAAATTTGCATGATACATAACCCTGAATATATAATTGATAACTGATATGAGAAATAATTATTCTTCTCATAATTATAGACTCCTTATTCAAACATTGAGTCAAGGTTAGTGATAATTGGCTGCATATAAATGTAAACATAACAATCGTACACCCCGATCTATCTCTGATTGTTTTAAATATTAAATAAATAATTAGTTTTCTAATTATCAAATACATTGACGTCACGAACAAAGATTCATTCGCTATATTTATCACATCTTCATAATTTTTCAGGCGTATACCATGATGAATCGAGCATTAAGCATCTTCTAAAATAGGGCTCCGTGTGCCCCAAGAAAAAGTTCTTAGTAATTTAAATTACTATGGATTAAAATGTATTCCCTTTCGACTATCACACGGAAACACTCCCAGAATATATATTTGACATTCAGAAAAACGTAGAAAAATACGACATCATTCAGTTTCCAAAGTCAAGTCAATCTCTATATATACATATGTTTATATAAATGACACATTTGGACCACATACGACCTGGTGTGTTGTGAAGAAATGACTAATAATAATGGATGTTGAGAAGTGACGGTATCACGACGGCGCTACCGAGCGAGTGGTTCTTACAGTAAAGTAGGTCCGGTCCCCTGTCTTCTGGCTGTAGTTGTATGTAACCCAGTTACAGTTGCCCCGAGTGACAGGCCAACCGACTGACCGAACAGCCGGCAAGCGGTACCAACTGAAAAAAGCGGCCCGGCTTTAACAACGCACAGGCACGTGTTCGCAAATGCCAGAGAATGGCGAGAAAATTTTGGAGCTCCGCGGGAAACTGTAACAACGCGTGCAGTTATGCAACAAACACGGACGCATTGCATGGTAGAGCTGTATAAAAAACATTTTGAAAGATTGCAACATGACGAAATTACTCATAAAAAATCTTACTCTATAAAGTTGGCATAATCAATGCCCTTTTCAAGTTCATTGTCAAAAAGAAATTCATTAAAATGAATAGGTACGCAAATAATGTCAAGTACAACAATGCGAAAATGTTTTAAACAATTACGAGAAAAAAATATCAAAAACAAACAATTGTGAATGAAGTCGTAACAATCCTGGCCTTGAATGCATAAAAAATAAGGGTGGCAATTTCTATACAAAACAAAATTAATAAGCCTCGAAGAAGAAAGGGATCGTTTATAACGCTCAAATTAAAAGCGCACGTTAAAAGCTTCGTGCCAAGCAACCTTCAAAGGATGTAAATTATTGAACTCCATGGTTTATTTGTGTGTAATACAGTCCCCCCGTACTACTTTTAAAACTTTTTGTACAAACCAAATGGATAATACTTTTTTCAGATTACGAGCCTTCACATCTCACAGCATGGTCAAAATATAGTAATGTGGTCTTTTTTTCAACAGAGTCATTACTTATTCAATTTTAATCGACTGTTTTAAAGATTCAAAAGTATTTAATATTTTGAAATATAGTGGGCCATCCGCGACACGGTATCTTTGGAAATTTTGCATGGAATGATGTTACAAAATAATTGCTGTAGATATATTAAAAGTCTAAATCTCACATGCATAACCATCGTATGCATGAGACCTGAAAATCACAAATACTGGTGACTAAGATATCACGAATAACGTTTACATAGAAATGTACGAATAGCTGTTATTATGTCAAACATAAAAAATTGGTGATTTCTAAATACTACATATTATAATATAACACACACATATCTAGTCCGAATTCATCATTTTGGTTATTTTTAATGATTGTCATTTTGAAATATTCAAAATAAATTTCAATATTAATATATTTTAGTAATTGACAACATATTGACAACAAGGTATAATGCAAAGTAAAGTATAACAAGTAGAAATAATAAATTACAGAATATTATAGTTATAGATATTATTAACTCAAAAAAAAATGATTTTTATTAATTTTGTAAGCACACATAACTGAAAAATTGATATAACTGATATATATCTTGAGGGAGGAGGCATGAAACTCTACAATCAAGGTTGAAAATGTCATAAACAGTGAAACAATTCTTTGTACTCATGTATAATATATGTGAAAAGCTACGTATAGTCGAGTTATTATATTATTTACAATATTACTCCACCGAGGAATAACAGTAGACAAAGGTAATTATAAATATAACTAGTAAAATTCGGGCAAATAATTGTATGTTACAGCTAGTTTCTTCACGTGTCATTTTAGTGGTCCAAATATTGGACGAGTCACAAGTCACCGCAGCAACCCGCATACCGCTCTCGAGTCTCCGTTGAGCCAGTGGCTGTGGGCCGACTTCCCGTCTCGTTAAACTCAACTCGGCCTACCATTACAGACCATTTGTTATGGGACCAGGTCAACGAACTCGGCGTTACTTATATGCTTATTCTATGTGTATACAGAATGGCCGAAAGAAAAAAATTATGTGACATTAAACTGTATTTTCATGATGAAAATTTAAGCCGAAGAAAGATTCTCCGAAGGCATTGTTTTATACAAAAAGAATTCAAACTTGGATTTGGCTTTCTCGTTGCAGAAAAAAATATGAAAAAGTCACACTTATAATGTAGTGTAATATGCATAATTCGCTGGGAACTCTGCTTCATTATTGCTTTTCATATTTTGAGAAGGCTTAAGCCGCCTCACAGTACGTTTAAAGAAATTTTTGGAAGTAAATACACCATTTTTATTGAATTACTTAAAAGTAAACTCTCAAAAATCAAAACGTTAAATAATAAGACATCGGCCGCCGATGTATTTATTGCCATGAAAATAAATGAAAGCTTTTAAAAAATAAGTAACAAAGTTTGA
>JAGVSQ010006201.1:0-16675 GCA_022683975.1 Rhyacophila evoluta
ATTTTAAAACGTATATTATTTTTATATAGAGAAGAACCAACTAGGCTAAAAATATAGCTTAATTTATTTCAAATTGTATTTTTTAACTTATAATACAACGTTCATATCAAGTCGATTCAGATATAACATTGGCCTTCATTATAAAAAGCTCGTAACTGTAAGAATATATAACTCCATTATCATGCTATAAATAAATAAAAACCATTTAAAATATTCATTATAAATACTATTTAGATTAATTTATACCAACCCAAACAAAGAACACACAATAACACCAAATAGGATGTTGCGAGTGTAGCTGCGTACCGGATATATACAAGTTTAATGTATTTAAATCAAAGAGACTTTTATCATTTGTATTTTTTGATGCGGATTCTCCGGCGAAAGCTTCCGTTGGCGTTTTGCCTCGTAAAACCTTGTACCTCCACTTGCCTGATAAAATATTAATCGCATCGCTAACCTGCCAGGAGAGGATTTGATCCAAACCCTTCAGACGCTCTGACGGGCTGAAGTAAAAAGGGTAAAACAAGGTACTGACTGCTTCGTAAAGTCTGATATGGAGCGAAGAGAGGTGGGCGGGAACGCCGCCCTAACCGATCACCCGCCCAACAACGTTGGAACAGTCGACGCTGGTTTGAATTTTTTATTCGATAGTTTTGGCGCGACGCTTTTGCAATTAAAGAATGGACGAAGTTAAATAAAACTATAAACCAGTTGTATATATTATATTTGTACAAATAAGCAATCTCAATACTTTTAATAGAAATACAATAATAAAGTGACGGTATAAAATGTCATACGAATGCAAGATTAATTAAAATTACTTATCATGTATAATAGATAATAAAATCGGGATTTGAATATGTACTTGTATTTATTAAACTTTATTGAACGTTTGCATAATTTAGTGAAGCTCAAATTCTTCCAGTAATTCTTTCTTCGATGATTATTTTGTCGCTGGGAATTGTTTTTACCTCGCTAATGACGTCAAAATTGAAATAGTCACGACAGCAAATTCACATTTAGAGTTAAAATTTATTATAGCTGCACCACAGATCATCTTGAACAAATAAAACCGATCGTGATAAATAAACAAGAGAATAAGATCATAAGACTCTATAAATGATTAGCACTAACATAAAATAGTTTAATAATAGTAATTAGAAAAGCCCTTGTACAAAATATTTGAAATACGTATCAAATAAAGATAAATAAACAAAAAAGCTTCCACTAAACTTTTATAAACAGTTATCCAACTGGTACCATAAACCACAAGGCGCCTTTCCTTCAGGTAAAATACAATTTATCGTACAAAACACAACGCCCAGAAAGCTCACCCATGCTATCAGAGCACATAAATCTTCATATTAGTATTACGAAGTTACATACCCTAATCTGATATTTTACCAAGCTGCCATCATAATCCTAACAAAACAAGAATAAATATATTTATGTGTGCTTAGTATTTTTTTTATTATTGGGCTTCAGTGGCATGTCGTGGGTGACAAATTAATGGTAAGGCATAGCCAATCTTTTTAGGATACACAATCTAGCATCTCTGTCTCTTACGCGCGTTGGAATGAAATGTGAAATGGCATTGAGTTGTACCTTTGGTATTGGATGAATGAGGCATGGGCGATTTAAATCTTTTTGAATCATTCAGGTGTGTAAAATCTTTAATATATATATATATATTGCTTAAACAAGAATTTTCTAATACTTTGTCTCAATTTTTTAATGTTTAATTTTAAATTTAGTATGAAATTGAAATATTTAATACAACTTATAAACAAAAGAACTATAATATTCACGAAAGCGGTTATATTTATATATTTATTTTTATTATGAATCAATTAATTATTTTGACATCTTTAAAACACAAATAAAGTTTCATATATAATATATAGCCAGTCTAGCAGAATGATATATATAAGCGCCATTTAATAAAAAAGTTTATACACATCAGTATTTAATGAGGCGGCAATGTAAAACTAAGTAATTACATAAATCACATAAAATACGATAAAAAATATTAATCATACGTGTTTTTACCAAATTAAATTAATAGCATCGTGCCTAATTGGCAATAAATGTTTCGAGATAGCTTCACGTGCATCGCATATTTAAGCACAGCTTAGGAGTAGATTTTGATAGTGGGATTATATATATATTTATTTAAATAAAATTATAATTACTATAATATAATAATATAAAGTAATCTATGTATTTTTAGGACCTCAACCGTACAGAGAAATGCAGCGCCCATTTAAATAAACGTTTACACGAAATGGTTGCCGTAGTCTGATCAATTCAGTTTTTTGTCGCTTTCAAGCGAATTCGTCAATTTTGTGTTTCCTTTGTCACAGTTTGACAAGTCACTCCGCGGGACGAGTTCCCAAACATTCTTTAACTTTTTCTTCACCATTTCTTTACTCCCAATAGGTGAACGATAATACGAGATCTATTGTACCATTTTTCGTTTTTAAAATAAATGACACAAATATATTTACGGATACAATTTATGCGATAGTATCATTTAATATTACTCAAAACGGATCTTTAATAATTTCGAAAACCATGTTATCGCGGAAGTTCATTTCGGTCTCAGCAATAATTATTGCTTCAGATAATGTACACTGTAATGATTATGAAAAGGGGATTTATGAGTACTCCGCCCCTTATAGATAATTAAACGTATATCTTATTAGTTTAATATCAGCGTGTTACAAACTTGTTGAAAATAGGAACGTATAACGTATGCTTCCAATTACTTACAGATATATAATATTATATGTAGCCAGCCAATACCAAAAGAATGGTAATTGAACGTAATAAGATAAAGAACTGGCTATTAGTCTTCTCATCTCATCTGAAGCGAAGAGATGGTGTTGATCACACGTTTTATAAGTGCGTCGGTAAATCTAACTTTTTCTGTTTTATTTAAATTGTGTTGTAATTATTATTTACAGATTATACAACACCACAACTAATGCTAATTTTACCTGGAAGATTTCTTAATGATGGTAATTCTGGAATGTTTCCTTCGGAGTTAACATAGATAAATAATAACTACTTAATTATTTTTTTATCCATCGATCCTCTTTCGAGGAGATGACTATTAAAATAGTGTAACCATCAATTTACGTTGAGGTAGTTTTTTAATGTGTGCGTTACCCAGAGCGCGAGATTTTTGGTGACAAATCAAAGCTCTTTTCTACGTTACGTGAAATTTTGATTTGACTGGTTAGACTACGACATAATCCCAAACATTTAAGCTTTTCAAAAGCAAAAAATGTTAAAGCTGTTTTGTAATTATTAACGGGATTAAACAATTAATTAAGTTTAGAGGGTTTCAAAGTAGGACCATAACGTATAAACATAATATCATTATTTTAGATTACTATGAACACATGCTAATGTTATTATACTAGTATTTTTTTAAATAACTTAATACAAGACGAAAAACATTATCTTAATGTAGGAATTGCTGAAATAGATTTTTTAAATAATTGGCCAAGCCATAGAAGATTGTCGAAATCTAAATCCTTAAATTAACATTACACAATAAATCGGTCACCCTTATTCCATATTTTGTTGTTTCCATTGGAAAGTAAGCAAGCTTATTTATATAAATATAATATACATTTGAGTTACAAATTACAAGAAAAATATTGTGCTGCAATTCAATAATTTTACATGTTTATTTAATAGTTTGATAAATGCGAATTTTATAATTTAAGGTTAATGCTTAAGTGCATATTAAGATTAATATAATATTAAAATCACCTGAAGCTTGAAAAAGAATCATAAAATAGCCTAATATTTTGTAAATCACTTTTTATCTAATAGACGAATAATATTGAAAGACGTATTGCAAAAAATCTATTTCAAACAATTTTTGATTATAGTAGAATGGCAGTGCGGTTTGTTTATAAATAAACCACAGGTATGCCAACATTATTGATCCGCGTAACTATTTTGGCCGTATTCACTTCACGGATTGAAACCAAACTATCCCTATTTGAATAAAACTGAACAATGCGAGGGGGTTGTCGGTTTGAGGGTGGTCGGTGGTTTATTCACAGAGCGGCTGAGTTTTGTTCGTCGCTTTGAAAGTGCAAAGTCAAAGCTTTAAATAATTGATCAGATCAGCCATTTCTGCTATTTCTGCGGTATCCACCCTGCGAAGCTGCTATTTCGCTAATTGCCTCGGTGACATGCCACATCTTGGAATCTAGAAGTACCTTTGACTTGGACTGTGCTAAATCTGAAAACTTCTGTCGGTGAATTCTCATTTCATACAGATCTTAATCTTTTGTCAGTTTTGAAACTTTGCGATTCCGTGCTACACTGTGATTACTATACTTAACTAATTGGTCAATCATTGCTACTTAATGCAAAAAGTTATTTTTTATTTGTGAAATACTTTGCACCGTTGTTTGTCGGAATAATAATGATACACAGATATAAGACTCAAAAATATCTTAGGTGGATGTGAAAATAATAAATATTCAACGTCTATAATTCATTAACATATCATGTTTTTATCTGTTACGGCAAACGTTAAAAGTGAAATGTCGATATCAATAATCAATTTTTCGTTATCCGATTCGGAATGCCTGTCGTGCTTCAATTACCATGAACATGTATTTGCTCTAAGTATAGAACTATAAAAAATCTCATTATAATTATTCTCTGCGACTGATTTCAGCCAATTTCGTTTTTGCACTTTCTAGTACGTTTTATAATAAAAAGTGCTTTATTGAAATACCATTTATTCACTTCACTATTCCGTTGATTTGCAACACAATAAAAAAATATTTTACTCATGCATTTTGTGAATATTCAATGAGAAAATATTTTCATGTAGCTATTTAGATACCAATTCCAATCAAATCGTTTGCTTAAAATAAAAAATGTTACAAATTTATTTTTCGTTTACCGTACATCTATTTCTCGTAGTGCTATAAATATTTATTACTTCCTTGTTGAAAAAATTATAAACTATTAAAAACGTTTATCTATTTAGTGTTATATTAAAAATCCAAGTTGAGGTGAGCGGGAATGCTCGATTTATATATCGTCGCATCACCTCGTCAATGATCGGTTACATGTCGGTTTTTCAATGCCCGAATAGAAGAAGCAGCTAATTGCTGTCGTATAAAATAAAACAAAGCATGATACTTTCATAAATTTATATCGGAGGCGTAGAAAATATAACTCACTCTGGCAACGCTTGTCGAGTGGCTCGTCAAAGCTTCTTGATCGGGAGTGTGGAGCTAGCTTCGTACATTATAAACTTTAATGAAATAGTATTTTCATGGTGTAATTAATGGTAAAGAAAGAACAAAAAAAAGGGTCAAAATTGTGCAATAGAAATGTATGCAAGTTGAAGTCAGCATACCGTGTGTTTTCTACATTATGTTTTTATCATTGTCGGCGCGCGTCTCGCAGTGGAAAGGATGCTGTAAACGATGACATTAATAATTATTATAATAATCTGTTCGTTACAAACAATTTCTATAACGTCTAATTAGCAGATCAAGGCAGTGACTTCTTTATGTGCTATAATTACTAATAGCCAAAATTTCATCACAATTTATCTATATTGCAAATAGATATTAGCAGATAAATCTGAGCAAAACGCTGTACAACTATGTACTCACTACTCCATTACCGGCAGTATATTCGTATAAACTACACTTTACGTTATAAACACACACGCATATATATAAATATAATTGATGATATAAATTTACCATAGAAACATTTCTTTGTTTAGTATATGTATATTTATATTATTAATTTTACCGTCGGTAAAATGCCTGTCTCAAAAATGGCAAACACCGAAGAAGTTGCTAGTATAAAATTTTAAGTCCTTAATCAATGAATCGAATAGTCTACGCAGGAACATCTCTGTCAAATTCCATAGTCTAATATCAATCCACGACACATTAAAAGAGGAATCAGTGTACACTCAGCGGGTAGGCGGGTGCTATACATAGGCGGGGAAGCGCAGAGGCGGCACGTAGGTACTCCGTTGAGTAATTCGGGCGGCGGTTCCCACGCAAGCAAACAATAGGCGGTGGACAAAGGGAGGCGCGTGACGCCGCGAAGAAATAAAATCAAGAAGAATATTTCTCTTGTGAGTTCGTGTCCATGACTTTTCCCATTTGTGAATCGATGTCGAGTGGCTTTTCTCACTTATTACACCGTCCGCAAATCGAGATGAATCATGCGTTTATTTTTTTTATAAAATAAGTGAAATAACTTGAACCGTTTTAATTTTATTCTCTCTAAAGAAATAATGAACGTATTAAGCAATTAAAAATCAGTTTTAGTTGTATATTTTTTATAAATCCAAGAATTATTAAGCAATGTGCATTTATATGGATAATAATACAACATTACGACTCATTTAGAATTTGTTTTTCGTTGGATTAAAGAAAGAATATATATGTGTGTGTGGATATTATTTGATCCTTAAAACCTTTTTACTATGAATCCACAATACTGATTTTTCATTGATGATATCTTCACTGTAATCGGATTAGGTCTGTTTTTACATGGTATGTATTTATAGATGAACATGGGTACGTGATTAAAACTTTGATGTTGATTCCTCGACAACAAAATCTCCCGTCTTCTCATGTCGTATCGCAGTGACAGTAAGCTTCTTTATATTATTAAATCTTCGAAAAAAATATTTAATTGTTGTGATTGAAAACCTTTTTTAATGAGTATTAGAAACAAAACAACTCAACACATTCTTTTTTTATACATTTCTCGGTTTTGAAAATTATTATTTAAAATTATTTTTCTCAATTTATTTATCATAATTAATAATACATATTTCAGTTAATTTTTTCAGTGGCAATTTTTCGATTGTTTCACTAGTCACAACTATGAAAATTAAACACTATTCTTAATATGAACAACCAATATTATTCTACGCACATGTTTTTTTTATTGAAAAACCTATTATGCATACATACATTTTATATTTTTGGACATATCTTTCAATGATATTAAATATATGGTCTATTTATCTTATAGAAAAGATATGTGGGTCTAAATAAATCATCTCGTCATGGTATATCGTGCACGAATACTGTGTCAGTCAGTGGTCAAATTGATCGGATAACTTTCAAAAAAATCATAAATTGACTGAGAAATAGATCATATGTTATGTTGTATATCAGTATAGAATTTTCATCAATCAGTCGATCAATGATGAGGATAGACTGAAAAAAATATATCTTTAAAATGGGAGCTTATTCATTTAGAAACAAAAAAAAAGACTAACAGTTTTGTATGGGATCTAAATCTTCTTCGTGTTTAACAAATTGCTTTGATTTACATATAAGCTTAGTGTTATTTTGAAGGCTCTATGTATTTAACAATATTCAAGCGCCATTAAAAAACGAGATAAAACACCACACGTCATGGATGCGCACGCATCATCTCGTTATCTGACAAATAAAAAATAAAAAAAGCATATAATCCTAAACGAGACTGTATAATTCAGAACATCATTTGAATGTCTCTGATTAAGAACCCAGTGTTAAGAACATAGTATTATATAAATATTGATTTGTAAGTCACACAAATCCAGCAATAACTATACGGAAAAAATATGTTGGTAATTTTATCTATTATTTGTTGATGGTAGAAAAATTACATTATAGTAATACGACACAAAATACCTAGACTAAGCCAGTCTGGATAATTAGACATGTTTTTTTATTTTGAAAATTTTAGAAATACAGTGTTATTTATTTAATAAAACAGAGTGTGATGGCAGTATTTTTCATTTTTTTTTTAATTACGCAATACGTATCTAAAACATGGCAATAAGTCAATGCTTTTCATGACATATTTTCTGAAGATCTTTCAATTCAAGCTATTTCTAAATTATATGAATGACGTGCCTGAATAAATTATTCCATAGCTCAAAAAAAAAAAAAACACGAATCAAATTAACTTCGCATAATTTTGCTAGGCATATTCGCTTCATATGTTGATCGTTTACATATTAATGTTGCACCAACAAACAATTCATATAAATGGTGATTATGAGCATAGTAAAATATTTCTCTGTAAATAATATTATTGTTCAGAGTTAAAGATCGGTGATTTTGCATAAATGCATTGGAATACAAGTTATGATTCAAAACAATATCGAAAACTTGACTTTACGAACAATAATAAGAATTTAAATAATTTTAGCAATTTACATCGTATTTCATTTGGTTCATTTCTTCCAAAGGAACTCATGAATCAAGAAATCGAAACGAAGATCATTGCCATCAACCAGCAATGATTGGTGCTGGTGGCATCGTCACGGAGCTCGGGCTTCTGCAGCTGCCGCGCGTGCACGTGAGCAAACTGCTTTGCGTCTTGCGCGACAATTGGTGTTATCTACTCGCTTGTTTGTCGTTACGGATGGCAAAATAATCCGAACTCACCTGCCACACCTGCAAACCACAACAGGGACGCTCCCATTCAAATCAGGGCTAAATGACACAGCTTTTCGGCATCACTGATTTCAATAATATTAATAGATAACCGTGGGTCATCTTCTTCCAGCTGTAAAGGTAATAGCTCAAAATCAACTAAGCGTTACAATAAAAAACACCGGTAGATTTTATGCAACCGTAATTTTCTCTCCAAAACGAAGCATATTCACTTCCGAAATGAGATAATATATCTATTAAAAGATGTTTGTAGGAATATTATTTTTTTAACCACTCAAAACTTTTCGGTAATTTGTCGTTTATTTAAAAAAATATATGATCCAAACAATACTTTTAGTGATCCCTGAACTGTGTTTCTAATTATAGTATCATATTTATAGTTAGTTACCTATAGATTTTTACGGAAGTTGATTAAAGTGTACACTCGAAAGCTTTATATTAATTTGAAGACGTCTAACTAGAATTTTAACATCAACATGGAGAAAGTGGCATAAACAGAATAACATATAAATAGTAAATCTACAAAAAAATAAATACATTTGATTGTTTGAAGATAGTAGGCAGAGCTCAACCTTAACATTTGGGTTATCAAAATTTGATATATCGGCTTTTTTATATTGATGACAATTTCTGGATCTAACGAATTCAACGTCTTCAGTGATTAAAGAATCGCACACATTTGTAACGTGCCTCGTGGTGTTAATTAAGTCCTGTCTAAACAGTTTATAACCGACTTGGTTTTCTTATCTCTTTCATTGCGTATGTAAATTATGACAATTCTACATATTAATCCGATAAAAATGATTTAATTTTCAACCAATAGCACCAAAATTACGTAATACAATATAAATATGAATATTTTGATTTAGCGCTAGTTGGACATGTTTTCTGTTCATAATTTATGTTTTAGAACATAAAATACATGTAAGGTGATAGCAAGCAAGTCTTGGGCGGAAAACGGAACTAATCCTTCCTCAAGTGAAAAGGAAAAGGAAAGAACACCCTTCGCAACCGGAAACGGGAAACTGTGAGCACCGTCTTAGCTGCTGGGCATGCATACCATCCATTTCCTTCACTTGAACATTTACTATTTTAAGGATATGACTATACAGTATCGGACTTAAGCTGTGTAGTACAAAAACAGAAGTATAAATTATATCTCCCGTAATCTTAGTTAGTAACTTTTTGATATAAGTTATTATAATAACGTGATTCTTTTTAAATTTATAAAAAATAAAGAGGAATAAACTATAGTATGCACAAAAAATCTGTGCTATGTCTGTATTTTAAAATTAATACAGATATAAAAAAAACTTTTCTTTAATATACATCTAAGTGAATTTACCTATATCCCCTGCAATCTTATTCCTACGTGCTTTATTATAGATAAATCAAATGATTTGGATTGAACAATAAATAACCACAGATACAGTTTTTATCTTTTTAGCTTCTCTATAATATGCAGTGTAATGTTTTAAATAAACTTTAAATCTTGTCAATAAGGTTTGCAACATATTTTTAACTTTATTTCAATTTATTATAAAGAATTATTATTTATACGGGTCACCTTTAAAATTGGAGCATATGAATCTCCGAAATGTGAGGATTTATTAATAGAGAGTAAATCATCCATTTTATTTATATGTTTGGAGTAAATTTCATGCAAATACGAAAATTCGATTCTCGATCTCCGGCGTCAAAGCGTGCATCCCTACTAATTGGCCATGTAGGCTACTATACCTGGGATAGTACATAGCACAAACAGATTAAAGATTTCATTTGAAATATGATGTGTGTCATGTTTATTTAATAATTTAAAGAATATTTTATATTATTTAATGTATAATAATGACGTAAGATTGTTAGCTTATTTGGATCAACTAATGAAAATTCTTAATCCGCTACTTAGCAAGTCAAGTTCCTGTCGTAGTCCAATTGGCCACCCGCCCTTGTCGGACACGAATATCCTGTAATTTCAGGGGGCGCGAGAGAGGTTCAAGTAAAATTCTGATGCTATTGTAAAATCTTTGGGGTTGGATTTAACATCTCAAAGGATTTTCCCTTTTCTTCGAAGTAAACGACGCTTGACCACTTAGATCTTAAAGTATACACACTTACTTACACATGGGATATTATATGAAAACGACTTCAAGATCATAATTACTTTTAAATAAAATATAGGTGAGTGACTATATTTATTAACATAAAAACATAATAATGTAAGTCTGTAATTTCATAGCTACTTATTTTATCTTCAGTAAGCAGACGATCTTTTTATAAAATCTTTTTTTCTACATTAATTTAAAGTTATATAAATTTGTGTATTTCATAAAATAAATTCATATAAATGTATTATAACATAATAATTTATAATGCATTATAAAGCAAATATATTAGATATATATTTGTAGTACTAATTCGCAAAGATACTGTTTCTTGTAATAATTATAACTTCAATAAAAAAATCCATCAAGCATTAAATTTTAAATCCAAAACTCTTTTGCAAGAGAAATCGTCCGCAGTAAAATAATGTTGTTCGATTGTACACACACTTAAAAGTCAGAGTGAAGCTTTAAGTAATGAGGTTTCTATGTTAGTCGCGCATGCAGACTAGACGATTATTTTAAGTTTAAGAAAGACTCGGAGGTCTAATTTTTGGAATATAAATAAAATTAAGTTAAGAGAATCCTTTATCCGTCAATACATCGATGCCAAACAATGATTATTATTATTATACAATTGCTCGTCTTTATATGGTATACGCGGTATCGTTACATGTGGTCAGTGGTAATAAATTTAATGCTTTGTGTAGTGCGGCGAAGGAGTACTGCGCCTCTCGACCGTTTGATAAAGAGGGATCATCGGGAGGCAAAGGTAGCGATAAAGGGCAGGTGTGGCGGCACCTTGCGATCAGAGGCAGAACCTCGCGGAAGAGAACACTCACGGTGATGTTAAGTTTTGTAAACCACAGACGGACAACAAGTAATCCCATCGCGAGTGCGGTCAAAAGAGATACAAAACTGACGACTTTTAAAAAAGTTATTGTAACAAATAATCTAAATAAAACGGTAAGTATAATATTTCTTCTGTGGAAATACAACTCTTCAACATAGATAGATATGCTACTTTTGCAAACCTGATGTACAGCATAAATTAATGAAACCGGGGATCTTCCACTAATGTATTTTGTTAGCATACCACAACGATCAAGTTCTGATATATGTACGAAAGATGAAGTTAAAGATGTAGTTAAACAAAAACTGTAGTATTACAATATTACAATATTACGTGACGAATAAAATACACCCATTCATAATATTATCAAATATTTAAAAAGGACTTTCTGTTTTTACGAGTTTTTTTCAATTTATAGGTATCTCAACTGACTGAAAAGTTTCTCTGTTGGGTAAAACCGAGTCTATATAAAAATAAACAGGATTGGCTCTTATAAAATAAATATTTATTATTTTTAAGTAAGATAAAGCAATTTATTTATAACAAAATAAAATAAAAATCATTTCAAACATTTAAATTTGTACTATAAATTGGTCTCTTCCTGTTTTTGTAACATTCATTATACCCACAGAGTGTTTATTAATTAAAAGTTTAAGCAATTCAAATGTTCGACAGTTATTTGAACAAGTAAAAAAAATAAGCTTATAAAGAAATAAAATTCTATATTATACGCGATTTGCAACACACGAAGTACGTAATAGCTATTTAACTTATTTTTTACTTCGTTCTTTGTCACGGAGGCAATTATATCATGAACGCGTAAACGATAAACTACAAAGTACATTGGCTTTATTTAATACAAAAAAATAACTAAATCAATTATTCTTTAGTTAAAAACATTTTATTAAAGGTCCAAGTGTAATATTTGATTATAAAAAGGTTGGCGAAGCCTCTTATAAATCATATTGACCGCAGCGACGGTAATGCAAGGTGTTTTACTTGATTAGGACCTGCCGGGATTCAAACCCAACGACATCAAAATAAAACAAAACAAAACAAATTAGTATAACAACCATACATACTTTTTATAAACGCCATCGACTGGGAATCGTCGGAAGTGGAAAGGTGGGTCGTAGAATCATTGACCACACTTTTGTCGTTTTTCAAATTAACATGTTTTTCGGAGATTACTAACCCTCTTTATTTATTTCACGTAGGTCTATTTAAACATAATAATAAGTATATTATTACAAATAATATTTTTAGTAAAGTAAAAAAAAAACCGTGTCAGCGATGAATTGCTGGCGAAGATTTTCGAAGTATACAATTTCAGGTAGGCATTCAAAACAACATAATTATGAAATATATATTCCGTTAAATTTTGTTCATATATAAAGTAAAAGCAACATATAATATTAATCGCTGTTTTAATCTTGATAAACTTCTTCGCATATAATTTTGGATTTGGATTTAATCAATATTAAAATGGTACATTTACAATTACATTTTTAGTATTTCTAGCTTAATAAACTTTAAGCTACTCAATTAAAGTATCTATAGCTTTTTGTTTATCTGTGGATACAAATTAATATGTATCCAGAATATAAATTACACCCGTTGCTTAAGTTTATTATAAACACTCATACAAGTCAAACTTTGCTTGTTATTTCAAATACATGAAGTTATTACAAACGATATAACCAATTAAATTATTTTACGTGCAGCTCACTTTTTTAACAAGTCTAATTTTCAAATTACCACTTTGTGGGTATAGTGTCAATAAAATAAAATAAGGGTTACCATAATAAGTATTATTATTTAATTGACTTTAGCTTCTGTTACGTAACGAACTTGATTCGGGTAAGTATTTATTTATTCCGTATAATAAAGCAATTTAAATTTCGTTAAAATCATGGCATCGCCACCTGCGAGGACACGGGTGGCCGAAATAGGAAAACCCTGTTGGTTTTAACGTATAAATAACCATTTGAAACAGGGGTGGTAGATAAGGATATTATAATTTTTAAGGTTGTATTAAATATTAAATCATTCCAGGACTCGTATTAAAACCTAATATAACTATTATAATTATGATAACGTTTTGATCATCATTTCGATGTTTTTCTTATCATATTATGAAAATGTAAATTTTAATGTATTCTATACCAAACTTGAAAGTGAAAATAGTTCATCATTTTAGAACAGAGACATGTTATCGTATAAATGTAGCTAAAAATCTAATGGAAAAAATATATTTAACTATTCAGCTTTGTGTACTTATAGGCTTAGTAATACTATAAAAATAAATATATAAAGTTGATTTATTAACACAAAATGACTTTTGAAATGAAAATTATAATTAACAATTAATTTAATAATCTGTTTGAAAACTTTTTATGTTTTCGTATATTTAATTATATTAAAAAACGACCTCTCTAAAAGGATTTTAAGGTTTTGACTGCTATTATGCAATGGCAACCCTGAATATACAATGACGACAACATTTTATTTTATGATGATGATGATGAAAAAATTTGCGTACATCTGTCATGAAAAAATTGTTAGTATTTTTTTTTAGATTGGGAGCTCCAGTAAGCTTAAAAACAGGAAAAATCTTTTACACTCTTATGACAAAAATGAATACAGTTTAATTTACACTTTTAAAAAGGTTCAACACAGACATTTCCACGTGGTTTTCCACGTGCTCTTGCGATATTAAACGCATGCGTGAAAAACCTCTTTTCATTGGATGTTACAATAAGGTGTTACGCGTTACAAACTTTTTCATATAACATTGCATATATAGTTACAGAACAGTACAAACCAGAAGTTTCGGGAACGTTGAGTGGAAAGTTATATTCTGAATATGTTTAAAAGTTCTCAATTCTAAAATTGTTATAAACACTCTCTTATATAATAGCAGTCAAAAAACATAAAGTGGCAATTCAAGACCCATGCTACGTGTGGATAAGTAATTGCAAATACATTTTTTCATTGAACACAATAGATTGAGGGAATAAATAGCTGACGTCCAATGATTTTATAACAAAATTATCTTATGTGATACATTTTCACATCGTTCGGGTTTGTAATAGGTTCACTTACAAAAATAGGAGGATTCAAAATAAGCATCAAGACTAAAAAATGATTTTTTCGTTGTGCGGTTAATTTCTATCGAGTGATAGAAAAGAGCTTAGGTTTTGATAATGATATAAATGATAATAAATAAAATAATGATAATACAATTAAGTAGCTAAGATTCTTTACTTTAGTTATCTTTCCATCAATCTTATTTGTATTTTTGTTTTTTTACCTTACAATTTTAACCTGGGACTATATTTTACAAATTAAAGTATTTTTTAGATTTCAAAATTAAGTCAGATCTATCTTTCAGTAAGTATAAATATTTGTTTTATACTATTGATAATAATAATCTATTCTGTTTATACAACATGATGTTGTTTCATATTATATCATGTATTTATTGTTTGAGGGAAATCAAATAAACGGATCCAATTACCACAATGATTTTCAATAATAAAAACAAAATGATGAGAAATATTTTATGTGAATACTTATGCTAAAGAAGCTTTCTATGCTCAGTGTACATATAGACTACTTCCGTTTTCATTCACTAGATGCCTTTAGTTGTCTTCCTGCCTCTGTAATAGAACCTCCCTCTCTTTCATATTATACAAACTTAGCCAAGAAATCCACCACTAAAGGAAAATCTTACAGTTTCAATTACCACCGCAGGGGTGCGCCACGCAATTTTTGAAGAAATCACTGAGAAATCACGAAAGAAAAATATAAATTTTAAGATTGTTAAGCGAGACTGAATAGCGTTCGGCAATATGTACTTCGTTATAAAATTCGATTTTTTTTTTGCGGAATTTTCATCACTTATTTAAACAATACAACATTACGTTTTAGAAAATCTGTATTTCTAAATGCGAGTATATTTCAAACATCATCCCATCAAATCTACAAATAAAATAAACTATGTAACAATATTAGTATCAGGACTGTGATCGGAAGAGAATATTAAATATACAAAAAATATTACTTTTGGTAATTTCCGACCACGAACAATCAAAAGTCAATTTTACTAAATATTCATTTATAATAATGTATTATGAAATGGTTAAAATAACTGAAATGATCAGACTTATTAAATAAGTTCATTTTAAAAACGATTTTTTTATATACGAGTTTATAATTCTTGTATCGTCATGGTCAGACTGTTTGTCTGGATGAAAAGGGGTTAAATAAAATATAAAAAAATTAAATGTGAATTTCACTCGCCGATAAAGAATGCCACAAATTTCGAAAGGATAGCGACCCAAAATAAAATGTAGATTATTCACACCCGACCACCTGAACGAAGAAGGTGCCCGAATTCACATTATTGAAATTTACAAGTCACTCGACTGCCGAATAGTTAAACGACTTTACACCGATTTTTTCGTGGGATATCTCAATCACTTAGTTTTATAATACAAAAAAGCTTTGTTCCGTACGTGCACCGCTACCAGCAATTCGGTTAAGGTGAAAATATACTGCAATAGCTTTTTTAGTCTTTAGATACTGCTACTCGAAGCAACTATTTACGAACCGAGCTAACCAGAGTAAATAGTTATATGGGCAACTTTTCGTGTGAATATATTTAAACATTATAATGTTCTCTAAATTTGTTTTTAGAACCACATAAACAAATTAAATTCTATAGCTTTATATGTTACCTATTAATTAAAAACTAAATAACAATCTAATAATACTAAAAGGGGCTTAATTACATATTTCTAGACTTTGCCATTTTAACACTTTTTAATATAGCTGCATGTAATTGTTTATTCCATAATAAATGAAAAATTAGTACCAGATCTTTTACTATCCTTGATTTGAAAAAAAACAATCCCTTCTTACTTATTCCCAGTTGGTACAGATGTATATATTATTATAATTATTTAAAATCAATTTCAATGGCTCTTTCTTCAATAACTTTTTTACAGTAAGTAGTTTTAAATAAATACAGTATGAATTGAAACACATAATTGAACAGATTTGTCATTATTTATCATGTTCGTTCAAAAATAAAGCGTGTTCTTTATAATTCACACGCTATTTTTTAAAATTGGCGACCTGCAGATATGAACTGAATTTTTTTTTTTTCGTTAATAGGTTTAAAATTTTAAAAATCTTTCAATTAAAAATTAAGTTGTCCCAAAATAAATTTTGAAAAA
>JAGVSQ010006202.1:0-16674 GCA_022683975.1 Rhyacophila evoluta
TGCTAACTTCAGACATATTTCCGAAGTCGCGGACGTTTTCCTTCATTTTTACCCTGATTTTCATCTAGTTTTAAGTTTTACTACGATTATCATAATGGTATCTAGTAATACGCAATAAGTATCATTCTCTAAAAGATGATAGGTATTTCAGAAAAATTTGCTTATTCCTTATATCTAGTCGACCAATAATTTAAGTATGTATTGTAATATAATAAATATGTACTGACTCATAAATTTATTAATTGTTTGGTTGGATAAAATGTATTATTCTATGACATTATCTCTTCACCAGCACAAGGATGATGGAAATTCAGTGCACTATGTGTGAACGTTGCATCGAACTATTAGTTCTTCCTGAGGATACTCCATGTTATTTGTTAGACATTGGCTGCGGCTCTGGGCTTTCAGGCAGTGTTCTCGAAGATCAGGGACACGTGTGGGCTGGCATGGATATATCATCGGCTATGTTAGGTAAACAATAGCACATATGAATTTATTAGTTAAACCGCTCCTTACCTATGATGTAAAATTGATTAACATATCGCCATTGACATATATGTAGGTAATTATTTATAGGTATGCACGTGTGTAATGAGTTTTTGTGCTTTATAATTTGACCTTATTCTTACTCCATTTGTCTCGACTATTTAGTCGGCCGATGTCAAACGTCCAGAATGTACGTGTTTGTTTCTCCCGATTCTACGATTATTAATCTTTCTTGTTTTTAACACTTATATTATAATTATTTTTAGATAAATTGATTTCGACATATACCTACCAATAGTATATACCTACTAATAGGAGAAGTAAATGTAAAGAATTCAAATTTATCAGAAATAAAATCTCAAAATTTCACTATGTCAATCCGGTCGACTGCATCGGAACACGGGGAATTTTTTTTTGGAAGCGTTAAAAAAGTGTTGCATGTTAGAACCTTTCAATGCTTTTACGGAAACACTATATTCTCCTACTGTGAAGATATACAATGTATATACTTAAAAAAGAAGTGTTTCAATTATTTTTTCCATTATCTATATTATATGTAGCTCATTTATAGGTTTGAATATAATGTGGCATGATAAAAGCACTCATAAAACCGCTGATGAATATTTAGAAAATTTGATAGAAATCATGTTATCAATGCAAGCTCTTACATATCAAACCAGTCTTCGAGAGATCTTATTCTTATTAAAAAAAAACCTACGTATCCTTTACTAGCAGTTGTAAAACAAATAGTAAAAATAAAAATTATATAAAATTCATTTTTATGTTATAGATGTGGCTGTAGATCGTGAAATGGAAGGTGACTTGCTGTTATCTGATATGGGACAGGGAGTTCCGTTTAGAGCAGGCACATTTGATGGTGCGGTTTCCGTCAGTGCTTTACAATGGTTGTGCAATGCTGACAAATCTTACCACAAGCCGATCCAAAGGCTGTACAAATTCTTCAGCACATTATATGCTAGTTTGGTAAGCATAAAAATATTGTGAAGTGTTTTTTTCAAAATAAAAAAGGATACCCTATTTCTTCAAAAAAAAACTGGATATAATTTAGTTTGCAAAAACTTATTCACCAAGAGGTCTAGGAAATACTATTTAAAGCACTAGAACGGCATTTCACAACCTTTACAACTATAACATTACACATAGGAATAAAAACTATTATTTATGTGTTAGTTTTTTATGTTATATTATGATATTGGACACACTAATAATTTATTGCAAACATAAACAAAAATATTACATGGAAAAAATTCTTATATATTTAAACAGTCACAAATCAACCAGTAAATTAACTGTAAGTAAAAATAAGATTTTAAAAAGCCAATATTTAGTTATAAAAATTTGTGCAAAATCAGTTGTTGCATCATTGGTAGAACAATTGATAACCGTTTCTTCAGAGTTGTTCTGGAAAAGTCTTCTCAGGTAGTTGAAAATGCAAATAATAATTAAGTGACTTTGTAACTCAGGTTGGGAAACGGTGCACTAGAATATATGTTATAAAATCTAATCTAAAATCTAAAATTAAAAAAAAAGAATAATGTAAAATAAAATCTATTTCATCTATAATCTGTATCATTCAATACCCATTATGAATTCTTTCTTTTTTAGTCCCGAACTGCTAGAGCTGTTTTTCAGTTTTATCCAGAAAATCCTGAGCAAATGGAGCTAATTACCTCTCAAGCGATGAAAGCTGGTTTTTATGGAGGTGTTTTAGTAGACTATCCGAATTCTGCCAAAGCTAAGAAATATTTCTTAGTTTTAATGACTGGTGGACAAATGCCTATGCCGAAGGCTCTAGGTAAATGTATGATTAGTGAAAAATAAAAAGGTTAAAAAGGTTGCAGTGGCAAAGAGCAGTATTTTTAAACTATTTACATTATAATTATGTTAGATTTTATTATCACTCAATGACTAAAAGAAACGATGAAATCACACATGTTATCTTCCAAGATTTTATCTATACTCCTAGGTGGAAATGCAGATGGTTGACATTTCCTTGTTATAGGATTGTTTTATCGAATATCCACAGTGCGTGATTTGAATAACAAGTGTTTTCAATTAATTAGACAGTTTATACAATATTATATTCCATAATTCTATTAATACAGCTTTAAAAAATAGCTCAGGTACCTTCATGTATTTGAATGAAATTTGTTTTTCATCTCTTGAACTTTTGACAGTTGGTCTATTCAACGAACCAATCCTATAAAGACAATTTCTCCTTGAAGTGTTATAATACCATAAAAAGTGCAGTGAATAGAATCGGAGACGAGTTGGCCATTGGCATCACCAGTTATATAATACTACAGGAAATATATTAAATAATCACTAAGAAATTGCTCAATCTATTGGACACCCAGTATTGTATCTTTGAATTTTTAAAAACCATTAAGTAAACTGAGATTAGAACTTGAAATTTTCGACACTTGAGAGACCCACGCTTACCACTCAGCTGCCTAAGTTCCATGAACCACCATGTACACAAACAATATTTAGAATGAAAATAAAAGTAAATACTTTTTTTTATTTTTAGGAACTGGTGCAACAGGAGGAGTTGATGCTAGTATATCATACACGGCACGTGAACACCGAGGCAAAAATAGTTTACGTAAACCTTTAAAGAAGTCCCGAGATTGGATCTTGGAAAAGAAGGAACGGAGACGGAAGCAGGGCAAGGAAACTAGGATGGACACCAAGTATACCGGAAGAAAACGAAGTGGAAGGTTTTAGAATGAAGAAAACTTTATGTAACATATTATAATTTCTCTATGTACATAACACATTATTTTAAAATCCATATTAAAATCATATAACTTCCAAAATAGATATTTTATTTGACAAAATCGATTCCTTATTTTTCTTCTTTCTTGTCTTCAGACGATGTTTTAATCATTATGAGCATCCAACGAAGGTAATTCCAGTTTTATAATATAAGCTTCTTTGGCATATTATCACACAGTAATATATTATATATGAGGGGGTATTTCCAAAGTGAACTTATTCCACTATGTCAAAATATAAAGGAGAAAATTTTGACGCAATTATCACGCAAACGAGTAGAAAAAATCATATTCAAGGACATTAAAAACAAAAACAAATATCGAAAAAAAATTGATTATTTTACACATAATTTTCTCTTTTAAATTTTGACATAGTGGAATAAGTTCACTTTGAAAATACCCCTCTCGTATGTTGATTGATGTATTATCATAAATGTAACTGTTGATATTTGTGTGTAGAATCCTATACATACTGTTAAAAGATCTGTTAGAAAACACAACGATTAACCACTTGGCTGTGGTACAAAAACTTTAATTTACTGTTACCCCGGGACAGATTGGTGGCGCTCGTGGGCTGTAGTTTAGAGACCCCTGATATATGCCAACCGTCATGTATCAAAATGAAATGTTCTACGAGAAAACTCACTCTTCAAATCGTACACAGTAGGCCACAAGAACTGACATGTAAAGGAAATAAAAATCACAATAAAAGCAAATATTCGCCAAAATTAACATCTGATGATATTATTATTGTTTGGTAGAAGGATGATAGTAGAATTTCCCTAGTTTCTAAAAACGCTGAGTCAAATGGCATAAAATAAATATTCATTTCTTTAAATTGTACTGCCAAACAGTATCGACACCACTGCCTATGATATTACATGGCTTTAAATTTGTGAACGGAAATCTGCATGCAACAATTGTCGTTCCATCAACTGCTTCATCCTGAATTTTTCTCTCTAGCTGGTTCATCATTTCTTCAACTCCAAATATAACAATGTTATTATAAGGTTGTAATTTAAATTTCCACAAATCTTTCCTGTAGAATGCGGTTGTACTGCTTACTTTATTTATCATTGAATTAAGCCTTGAATATTGGACAAGCCATGGATTTAATTCTACACCATGAGCTACAAATCCCTTCTTAGCAGCAGCTATTACAATTCGTCCGTCACCAGATCCTATATCTAGTATGGTGCCGGATCGGCTCCTTAATGCTGTTAAAACATTTTCTATCTGAACATCTGTGGCTGGTACGTAAGGTAGACATACTCTTCGCAACGCTGGTGTAATAAAAGGTAAACAAATGATACTCAATCCAACACCGATTCCTCCAGTTATTCCGATTAGAATTTTTCCAGACGTTGACATGCCTTTGGATTTAGTGACAACAATTTTACTGTCTAGACTATTTGCTTCGAAATTTTCCATCGCTAGAGAATAATTAATTCGTTCAGATTTATTGAGACACCGTACAATTAATACAAACAAAATAACCTAAAATAAATTTTGTGTCCTATCCGTCATTCTTTCAAAATAAATTTCGTGTATTTGGCTATTTAGTAGAAATTACAGTATACTCAATCATACAAATAGCCCATGCGACATTATTGATAATGTAAAATAAAAACATCGAACATCTGTAACAAAGAACATTTAATGCAGAACCATAAAATGTTGTCAATTTTATTAACAACTAAAATTAAATGTCACTGTCCAGTATTTCTTTCAACTAACGCATTCTTTAAACGTTTTAAAAATTTGATATTTTTTGTCTATGATTTTTTATGGTTGTCATAAACTAGGGCTTCGAGAATTTCTACAAACTCTGTAGAGTACAGAAACAAGTGCAAGGGCAAAACAAAACCCGAAACCTGTCGATCTTTGTCGGCTGAATTGTGTTATTGTAGTGATCATAGACTAATCACTAGCACATTGTGATAATTCCAGTTGTAAAAAGATTTCGTAATCTTAATGTCGGTCTCTCATCACAATTAAAGCATTCATGAATTGTGCAAATCATTTTCTATAAAAATATATTTATTGTACGGCGTGAATCATCTCGGGTTATTAGCGTGACAGCTGAACACTCAAGATGGCAGCAACTAGAAGACTTCAAAAGGTTTGTTTAATGAATAATAAGCCTCTAATGCGCAATTTATTAACCATTTAGCAATGTTATGACACAGTTAGCGATTCAAACTGCCCATGTCAATCAATATCTTCGCCGGCTGTAGTTTTTTTTCCAAAAACATCGGACAATGTCGCCGACCATTCATCGGCGTTGTCAATTACACTTTTCGGCTAGTAATGCCGTTTTTATGCGTAACTACATATTATTTCGTATGAAATTATGTGCACAGTTGTATATGAATCAATGTCATTACTCGGGTTTTTCTTATTTCTTGATATTGCCACCTTTTTGTATAATAGTAAAATTCGATACGGCTGGGTAATTTCTGTTCCGGCTAAGATAATTTTGTAAGTAATATTTAGTGTTGCAGGGTAGTTCGATGAAAATTCAAATAACTGTCTGTTCTCATCTACGTAGAAGTTAATATTTAAAGCATACGGTTTCTTAGTCCATATATTTTCACGTCTTTAAGAAAATTAAAATGAAATTTTCTCCTTGCATGTAATATTTTTTCTATTTTTCAAGATACGGTAATGTCCATGAAATTTCTAATTGCTTAAATAATTTTCACTCCTTTTTGTCGGATTTCACTGATCCTTTTTTGAATATACCAAAAAATCATTTGAAATTTTCTCATTTATGAACAGCTAACCCTTCTACAAAACGGTTTCGCTCTTACATGATAAGAAAATTGCGGAAACCCTCGTATAGTGTGACAATATGCAACACGGTTTCATTCTAACACTTAAATGGAAAATAGTTTTTAGAGTCTTCCATGCCACAGATAAAAAAATATTTAAAGAAGAATTTTGTCATTCCAACCTACAATAAGTGTTTCTGCAACCAAACACTGCTTTATTGATTCAGCCATTAGATCGAGGTATCGTTTATACCTTTAAAACTCACTACAATAAAAGATCATTTCAATAGATTTTAGACATAACTGAATTGAGATTAACTGTTAAGTAAGTAATTGTCATTAATTAAGTACTGTATTGAAATCACATCCTTATCATTAAAATGACTGAAAAAATCAACATGAACGTTGAAATAACATTGCTTTGAAGTATTCAACAGTATGATTATACATAGGAGTAAATATTTTTATGTAATTACTGTGTTTCAAAGATTAATTAAGATCATAACAACATGATAACAATTAAAATAACACATTTATATAATAAAAAATCATAATACAAAGGTAACGAAGATTAAGAAATAATAGTATTTGAATGACTTCAAATTGTCTATCAACCACATTATGATTTATACAATTCATCTTTAATTTTAACCACAAAATACCCGTATAATGTAATCGTTCAAATGTTGTCAATAATTGCGTAAAAATATATATTTGGTAAAAAACTATATTGTCTTTCAGGAACTGGGCGATATTAGGCAGTCGGGGCTTAAATCATTTAGGGATATCCAAGTAGACGAAACAAATATTCTCACATGGCAAGGACTCATTGTACCGGTAAGACATTTTTTATAATATTACATTTATGTCATATTCCTGTTATTATTTTTTTTGTCATGTCCGCTTCAAAAGTTGAGCGTATAGATCTACATACAGTAAAGATGACCGCTCCGATGGTGAAGTGGACTCTGATGGATCTCCGCATTGTGTTATACTCCAATTATTCCAACATCGACTGTTTCTCCGTCATTTATTTGTTGGTTTCATCTGGTTTCAAATCACTAACTTCATGGAGTTTTTCAAAAATAAAATTGAATGAACCAGGAATGTTACTGCCGCAATTACATTTGCCAAATTTAACTTAAGGCACTTGTCTTCAATCGGTAGGAAGGTTCCATTAACACCCTCCCAAAAGTTCTATGTAACCTAAGATTATGTAATATGCCATGAGTTATTAACTATAAGTTATCGTTGTTATTTCTTTTCCACCTGTTGTGTATAATCTGTCTTATTTACCTATTTAGTATTGTATTATATTATGGTTTGAGCAAAAACGCTAATATTGTATGTGGTGGATTTTCACATTCAATCAGCTCTTGACTTATGGCGGGGTTTCGTTCCGCCATCTTTGACATGAGTCAAAGTGATCCTAAGTCGATTACATATTTAAAAAAAAAATAGAAATAATATACATAAATTTTATATAATACGATTATAGTTTTTATTTCTGATTGCTTATTTTTAAAGACATGGGTAGATATTACACACATGATATATTTATAACATTCATTCTCAGGTATTTAATAACCCTAATCTTTGCTATTAATCCACCAATGACTCGTGAAATTTTTCAGAGATTGCAATGATAGTGCTTGTTTTTTTTTATATATTATCATAATAAGGTTTAGAGTTATATTCTAAAATAAAGTCAATTAGAATCTTGTTTGAAACGTAATATGTTTATTGATATTTCTTTCAGGACAATCCTCCCTACAATAAAGGTGCATTCCGTATTGAAATAAATTTTCCGGCTGAGTACCCATTCAAACCGCCAAAGATAAGCTTTAAGACTAAAATATATCACCCCAACATTGATGAGAAAGGACAGGTGTGCCTTCCCATTATTAGCGCCGAAAACTGGAAACCGGCTACAAAAACTGATCAAGGTTAGTATAATTGTACACGTGTGATTGGTATAATAAATAAAAATGATATACTCCTAGTTTTTCATTGGCTGATAAATGTGAAGTTGAAGTTCTCCATATTGAATATTATGGCTCTTAAAAGAGCTTCATAACTTTGATGAATCTATTATAGCTTTTTTGAATAGTTTTTGCAAAGCGTTTTCAATTGCTTTTTGAGGCATTGATATCTAGCCATCTTGAAGAAGAAAGGTTTAGACAAAAATATGTCTTGCTTGTGTCAAGTTGAACATTATTAGCACTATCAGAATGTGTTATAATTTAAAATATAGTATATATATATAGTGCAGTCACATTGAATCCAAGGTTCATTAGGTAGACCTGAAACTGGTTCTGAGTTTTTAAATTCACAACAGATCAAGTTAAGCTGCAGAGGAGTGAAGAGGACTAGTGGAAACCTCCTCCAGTTGTGGAACAACTGCAACCGATCGTTTATGATAATATCTGGGGATTGCAAAACGGAATTCGCGTTTGTTTTTGAATTTCCAATCCACTTTTCTTAAGACAGAGCGAGACCATAAAAAAAAACTCCCAATTTTTGATTCAATTCCAAAAACAAATATGAAATAAATCTGAGATTTCGAATTCTGAATTTTTTTTATTTTCTCGAAATTTACCAACTCTTATCATATCCAAGTTGGATAGAAGTCGGAAAGTGGAAATAAAACTGAGTCAGATTATATTTAGTTATGTGTATACGTTCTTAGGTAATCCTATTAAATGGATGTTTTCGAATTTCGGCTAATCCGAAGCATCCCTAATCAGTGTATTGGCAAATTGATTATTTAAAATGTTCTAGATATATATTAATTATATAAGTATTCCCGTCTAGACTTTGAGCTACCAATAAATTTGTATTAATTCTATGTCATTATATACCAGACTCTCTCATTAATATTTGAGTTATTTTAGTAAAACTCTCTTGGTTAAGTTTAATACATTTAACTGTGCGATATAATATTTTCTGTCAGTTGATTTCCTGGTTAATGCAAAAAATGAATGAAAATAATAAATATTATGTTATCGACAATATTCTGACCACAATCTATCGGTTGGCTCGTTATTCTAGCTGTATTTTGAGAGTCAAGTGTAAAAGATAAACAAAAATTCATATCTATGCAGAATGTGCCAGTGGATTGAATCGTAGGGTATCAACATTGATATAGCACTTGAGGACTAGTCTTAGATAGAGAGAAACTAGTGGTATACTTTTTTTATCTTAAGTGTGGATTATTTCTTATGTAATATTTTTTGAAATATTTGAGCTCATCACTTGTATATTATGTGCAGTAATCCAAGCGCTGGTGGCCCTGGTGAACGATCCGGAACCGGAACACCCACTGCGGGCGGAGTTAGCCGAGGAGTTCCTCAAGGACCGCAAGAAGTTCACAAAAAACGCAGAAGAATTCACAAAAAAGAACAGCGAGAAGAGGCCTACAGATTAAAAACTGCTTTCAACATCGCCATTCGCTTTGTACCCCGTTTAGTTCATTTGTATACCACCAATCAACCCGAGTATCAGGCAACGCTTAAAAATATATCCTTTGTTTACTTTGCAATTTATAAGCGAAGGATTTGTTTGAGATGTGGCACACTTCACTTTGCTGCAAATTATCATTTAAATCAAATCCAAAGCTGTGCTTTATTTTGTTCTCTTATTCACGCATTATCTGATTGCACCCGTTGATCCAAAAAAAATAAACAACCTACAATTTGGCAAATTTAGCTAATATAGCTAGGAGATTATAGAATTCCAGAATACAATCTATATGCCTTTTGCTTCCCAAGCATCGGTAAAAATGTCCTATACCGACCTAACAGTTGGTCAACATTTTTTGGATCTAACTTCAATTCTTCATTCACAAAAGAGAATTTTCTATAGTTCAATCGGTCATGTAGATCAATGTAGTGTTTTTTGCCATCATAACTCTTATTAATAATTATTGTTGAAAGTAAACACAAAGCTGCTCACAAAAATCTTTGTTCACTTTCCTATTAAGGGAAAGCGAGGTGTATTTTTGAGTCAGTTTTCATTTCGTTATTATTCTCGGGTTAATAAGGTATATTTTGAGTTTGTGCGACAATCGTTGAACGGATTTCTTAATTCCTTAGTCTGTGTTTGGGCATCCAAACAATATAAATGATATTCTTAAAAATATTAAAGTACACCCCCGTCTCGTTTATTAATTATTTATATTTAAAAAAAAACAACAACTGATTTGGAGAACTCAGTATTTTCCATTGTGATATAAGACATATTTTCTTATAACTTTGATAATGTAATATGTATTTAATTATATTTAGGGTATGGACAGTCTTATCTCCCTCTTGCCCTTGGGTTTTATAAATAGTTCACAATGAATTGGTAACATCTCGTAACATCCGTCATTTAATCTAAAATGGCTATACATTGGCCGAGCGACTGAAATATGTTGCAGTGTACGTGTCAAAATGAATGCCACAACTTAATAATCGCAAGACTGCATATCTGATGCACTCAGATTGAAATGATTTTGTTATATTAGCTTGTATTGAATTTCGTTCTCTGTGACTTCCTACCGTAGCATAAAGTATTCACGGAAGAAATGTGCGTTGTACAAAAAACTTGATCATGTCCAAAATCAGTTTCTTTCAAAATTCGAATTGAAAAAGTGTGTTGTATTGGGTATCATTACGATATCGCAAAAACTCTGCATTTATTGAACACAAAAGCATAATATTCTCATAACAAGAAAGCTATAAAAAAATTATATTATAGAAAAGAAATATATCGGCATAATATGATATACACGTGAATATATATCTGTTATGGGGATATAGAAATATTGTAAATTCTGATTTTTTTTAAATTTTCATTACGAAGCATACATTTTTAGTCATCAATTTTTCTGAGAAGATTCATTAATTGGTTAAGAACAAAATAATACGTGAGCCGCACGTTTCTTCCAATGATCTTGTATGTTATAAACACAATATTCCTCCTTTGTGCTGATTAAACTGTTTGAATAATACAACAATTGTGAAGTGCACGGTTTATGATTAAATTATAATTTTACCTCAGTTGAATAAATGTTCCACGAATTTATAGGATACGTAGTATTTACAATTATTATTACTCGTAAGCTTACAAACACAACACAGTATACAGTTATTTGAATCTTTTGAATCACAATCTCGTCCGATTTTATTTTATTTCAATAATATTAGTGATGTTCAAAATTATATTGAATACTGGATCGACCCAAGAAAACTCCACTCATCAGCTTGCCACCGACAATTAACAAGTCACATATAATTATATCTATATTAGGGCCAGTTGTCAGCTGCTACGCAAATTGCACTTCCACAGGAATTATGGAGTTATTAGTTTTATTGAGTTATCAACGTATAAAAGCGTTTTAAAGCGAATTTAATTCTGCTTTAGAGTACCAGAATTGTTCTTTACACTCCATAGTGGAAATTCAGTCTGGCAGGATTTTGGTGTGGTGATTTTTAGAGGGTTTACGGTGGATTATACTTTTTCATGTTTCATTAAAAGTTACCTCTTATATTTTTAACACTCGTTAATAAAAGAGATTGAATAAATTTAGATGATATGACATGACATCACAAATGTTTTGTAGACAGGTAAACCGGACAACTTTCAACAGAAGTTGAACAAGACATGAAAAATTGTTTTGATTCACTTTAGTTATATTTATGTCTATGACATAAATATAAAAATTATTTAATTACCCATTCATTCAAAGTTCCATAGACAAATTATATGATAGTTATGGATAAACAAAGCATAGGATTTTACTTCGAAATATAAATTTGTAATGCAATCTAAAATGCACTCGCAATATTTCTCTGTCTTGGATACTGAAGGATTCATAAACTGAAGCATAATCACGCATGAATAATGATACATTTTTTTTAGTGTGAAATATGAAATATGAATTGTACACCAATTATGATAATAGCTTTCCATATGCCCATTTTCACACTACTTACCGATTGATAAATTATTTGAATCTTTTCAAAATTGTACTGCATTTGAATTATTCTTGGGCTATTTCGAAATACTTTGTTGAGGATTTAATGTTTATTATTCGTTGGGATTGCGAATCTGTATATTCCGATTGATAAAATAAAAGTGTTTTCAAATGCCGATGTTTGTTGTTTTTTTATTCCTGTATTTATATCCCACACAGGAGTCCGGTGCGCATAAACGTGCATTTCACGGAGCGTAAACCCATACACCGAAAAGGTATCATTCATTGATACTAATTTCTTTATTTGAAACAGAAATGTTGCTGATGATGTGATACTTGATGAAACGATCACGCATCCATCTGTAAATAAATTTGCTCCATAACCTATCTCTCCATATTTGCATGTAGCCATAGCTTTCCTAAAGGGCTTATTATTCATTGCTAGAAGAACTGTTTACACAAAAAAATCTTTGGAAGAAAATACATTGTTTTATATGTGTTATACTTTCATCTACAATTTGTACTCTGGTTGCAACCTAGCGTTTATAGGAGAGATCCATGAGAATAGCATGGAAAATAATGGAGACCATTAGTTTTTCTGTAAAACGTTCATAGAGGGGATTGCCAGGAGGGCTCAATCAATGTTAACAACTTCTACATGACAAAAAAATCTCGGCAAGAAGAGTAAACATGCAACAGATATGGATATAGTTTTTTCCATTCCTCCTGACCATGTCAATTTTTTTTCAAATAATGCAAATGCAGCTGACGAAGTCGGCAACCTAACTCATCAATCAAGGAATCAAAGGGAGCCTTAGTAAAGTAAGTGCGAAAAATGAGAAATCACAAATTCTGGACGAAAATAAAAATGTTAAGGAAACGTAAGATTAAAAAAAAAAAAAGGAAACTATCGAGGCGCAAAGATTTTTGTAATGTACTGAATTTGTAGATACGCCCTTGATTACTTTAGCGATTTTTTGTAGAACCCATTTTAACAGAGAAAGATAGGTGTTCAAGTATTGCCAGTTAGTTAAGAGAGTTTTATATATTTTCCCGGCTGATAAAGTTGATACTAATGTGTCTTATGAACTGCATGGTTTTGACAACCGTCATGTTTTCGAATTATTCAAATTACGAAAAACTAAGTTATTAGTGACAGATTGTTGGGATTGTAATTCTAGCTATTAACATGGATTCTGAAACTGAAGATCTCGAAGGAAACATAAATACTATTCTTGTGAAGATAAAAGAAGCTCTAAATATAGATATAAGCGATCCCAGCGGACCAACCTACCAAAGTAATAAAATATATCCAAGTTTTCAAATTTAATTTGATTAGTTTTTTGAATAATGAAGTTTTAATAAATCAGAACCAAGATATACGCCTAAAAAACAGAAAATATTCAAAGATTAGTGTAACTCGCTAATAACATGCACGAAAACAACATGTTGAATTAAGGCTTAACTCATTTTTAACACTAAAATCTTTCACTTTTATCACTTCAACTAATAAAATCAATCTAAAATAGGACTGATTTATGTGACCTTTTATGTGTTTCCGTGAACAGCAATATAAATCATATAGATATGAGCATAAGGGATTTTTAAATGCTAAAATTAACATTTTTTTTTTCGTAATGTTTACATATTTTTTCTAGCCTAAAATATATATGATATGATTGTAATAATTCCCACATATCATCGATAGATCTATCTAGTATTTATATTAAAATAAATAATAACATTTTACTAAAAAATAAAAGAATGGCTTCGAAAATACGGCGACAAGGCGCATGGATGTACATGTACGTCCATACTCCTCAAATGGTTAAGACTGAAGCTAACTTTGGTAAAGGTGCATTTTAGTTCGGTGTAAGGAGTTGGTTACAGAACTTTCGCAAAATGAAATTGATCTTTTTATAGCACAGAAATCTTTCTATTTTATGAATCTAATTGTTTTCAGGTCTTAGAAAACTAAATGCCAAATGCTTGCTGAAGGTGCATAGAAACTATGAGGCTGCTTACAATTTAGTTGAGGCTCTAGCTCCTTCTATTAGAACATCTGCCGTCTACAGATGCGATAGAGCTGAAAATGATAGTAAGTTTGTATTTACGATTTAAATTTCTATAAAAAAAAACAACCACAACTGTATGTAGGTATGATTTTTCTATGAAGATTACTCTTTTATTATGATCAGAATGCGATATTTGAAAAAACAAACCTTCTCCAGTGGAATTTATGTTTTACGTGTACGATCTTTTGCCATTTACAGCTGGTTACATCTCACCAATAATTTTGCAGAGATTATTTGACTTCCTATACATATCGACGTATGGACAGGACAAACGTTACAAAAAGCACATAAGAGTCTATTTAATGATTTTGAGTCAAAGTAAAAATATTAAATGGTGACAACCTTGAAATGTATGAAGATTAATTGACTTAATCTGATATTAATTTAACAAGTTATTTGAGAAAAACTAATAAAATTGACTTACCCAATTCCACGTACCTATTTATTCTTTTTCAAACTTGAAAGGTTTATATAGGTACCGATTCAGCAATAGCAGCTTACATCCTTTTAATAGAACGTGTATTAAGTTGTATATATTGCGATTATGGAAAAACGCCATTTTGAAAACACTGAGGGTTACGTCTTTCTTCCTTTGTACAGTTGATATATACATACATTTGAATATATTACTTTCGTTTTATTTAATGAAAAACAGGAAGAAAAAATGCTTATTAAAACCGATTATCGATTTTGTGTGTAGTTAGTTCCTCGATTAGTCTTGTTTTAATTATTCAGGAAATTTGGTGGAACTGATTAGGTGGACTGTGCGAGGTTTTACTGTACATTTTTCTTTTTAAAATATTAATGTTATTTTTTCATATATTGTTGCAGCGGACAAAAAGAAGCGACTTGAAAAAAATACTGTGAGATTAAAACAAATGTCGAATAAAGTCAAACCATCCGAATATGAGTAAGTATCATTTATCACCATTCAAGATATGATTTTTAATTTTGATTCAACTCTATATCTTAACATATTTCATGCTGCGAACACGCCTGGCGTGTCCATATGAATATGAATGAATTTCATACTCGGAACATGTGCAGCGTGTCCATATCTAAATATTGTTAATACTAAAAAGAATATCGTAGCACTGTTAATATTGTTAGTATTTTACATCAACATATGATATTCGCTATTTGCTTTAAGTTTGTACCTGTAACCCTTTTGTATCACAGGTTTCATGCATTTTTTCATCAGCAGTGAATGGGTTAAGAAAGGTGTATTGCAAATAATTCTAATGACTGACATTAGATACTGTTTTTGTATTGGATACAACACGCCAACTATATACTCACTTCTTCCCAAATCAAGCATCTTTAGGTCCATAAAAACATCCCAAAGACAGTTTGGCAGCTACATGGCAAGTTCGAAGGCAGCCAATGATAACTAGAGAATTTAAGTTATGTCCATTTCACTATAATATGCTCTTTGTTACAGGTCAGATAACCTATTAAAATATTTATATGAATCAAATAAAAAGTTTGATACTGATGAAAACAATAGTAATACCCCAAAGAAGAATGCGCCCAGAAGACATTTGGATAAGGAACATATTCGACATGTTGGAAACGATGATGAAGATATTTTAAAATTTAGGCAAAAAGTAAAGAAATTGCCTGAAGGTACAGTTTTTGTTATTTTATAATTTTTACTGCTCAATTGATTCATCATAATATTACAAACTATAGCAACCGACAGACTGGCATGGCCTGGGGTATTTGATCATTAGTATTACACGTCTCCAAAGTGTCTTCACTGTTAAGTTCACAGACGAGCCGTGCCTATGCCATCATTCCTGTGTCTATTGAAAAACTGTGATGAAAATATTCCGTGGACAATCGATTTCCGTGATAACACAAAATGTAAAACATTCACAATGGTCATAATTTCCATCCACCGCCCAAAATCTGACATTGATGACCTATGAAATAATGTACGTAATGCTTTTATTTTAGAATGGACAGTCATCCAATTAACTGCAGGTTATGAGCCCAAAGAGCAATGGCAGTTACAAAATGTCAGTCGATCCAACATCAACGAATTCTACATCACCGTTTTGAAGAATGAGTTTCTAACATCTGATAACGTGGATCCATTAACTGTCAGGATTTATCCAGAGAGTGTGAAATGTAAGAATTATTTTGCTAACCAAATTTATTCAATTGTTTTACTCATCTATTTACTGATTTTTACCCTCTTTCGGATGTACACCGCCATTAAACGAATAAGCAAGCACAGAGAGCGTTCCAGATTTTATTTAGTGCTAATTAGTATGTATCTGAAAATATAAATCTACTATTGTATCTATCTATTAGACGAAATTATTGATCTTCCTGATTGACATGTAATGCTGAAAATTCTTAAATGTTACACTACAGTATACCTCCGAGAATTCTCGCCACTAGCCACACTTATCATCAATGTCCCAACAAATTTATCCTATAGATAAAATTTAAGCATATTTAATTTTTATTAACACTTAACCTGCGGGCTACTTTTGGCAAATTCGCAAAATGCGCTTGTCGTTTGCGAAAATAAACATATTTACTAAAGTACTTTAAATATTTCAATATTTTTT
>JAGVSQ010006203.1:0-16672 GCA_022683975.1 Rhyacophila evoluta
TTGATTTTAAATTCTAAATTATTTAAAACTGGTAAACTTCCATATGTGGACATATGTCCAGAGCTTAGAGCTTAAGTTATTGTCGATGTTTAATTATTTTCTTCCTTCAAATTTCAATAACGATCGATCATTGTGCGATGAATTATATTATTTTACGTAATATTATATATTTTTAGTTAGATATTTCAACACAGTATAATAAAAACCACAGCCAATTACAACATACCTAATTATTTAATTGGCAATCAACTTTAGTGTTTCGTTTTATTTATAATGTGACATGGTTGAGACCTGTGATTTTAGCGGTTTTACTGAAAATGTTCAAATTGCAAACTCGAGAAAAGTTGTTGTGAAATAAAGTGGGCTTTCGATGTTTTTACTTTGGAAGGATTTATTTGTCAGTATATAAAATAAATATTTAAAAAAAATTAAGATCGTCATGGTAAGATTACAATAAAATATTGAAATATTATAATATAAACAGCATATTTACTTAAAGGAAAACATTTAATGGCATTTAACTCCATAATGAAATATTATACTGCGTTTTTACTGACAAATGTTACTTCAAAATAATAAAAATTGCCGAGTAGAAAAACAGAAAAACACACATTTTTAATAGATGCTATTATTTTTTAGTTACATTAATCTTATGTTATGGCATAATAATTATCTACAAATGTTTTGGTTTCAAGTAAATAGTTCACAAATATGTTAAAAGATAATAAATCTTTTTCTTTGATTCTGGCAAACAACTCTCATGGTAGTCACTGTGTTTTTACTTATGAAGGCAGTATACGTAACACGAAGAATCATATCTACTGTGAGAAGAAAATATCTCAATTTTTCAAAATAGCTTTTATTCAATAATCAGAAAGCATACAACTTAATACATCGGATGTATACCAAAAATGCAGAATTAGTCTCTAAATTTAGTTTTTAGCATTTAATGTCACACGTTTCGATCTCTTCACATACTAATGTAATTGATTTCTGTTTTTACTTCAGCACACTTGCGTGCATGGCATCCTTAGTTTTACTACTTTTACTATAATTATCGGGATATGTCAATATAATAACTAATGCTTCTCTATACCAGAGATCCGGGATACGCCCGATTAAGACACGGTGTAAACACACGGCGACAGGATGATATATACATTACTTACAATGGGCGTAACCAACCATATTTAAGGCCATAAATGTCAGAATTATTATCAGAAATTGGTCAAAATGTAATCGTGTTCAGTTATTTTGAATGAAATACCATTTACTAAATGAAACTTGGACTTAAAAAGGTATTAATAAATAATATAATAAATTAATAGATTATAATTAATTTAATATTAAACGATATCTTAACAGAATCAAAAAAATAAATGTGTTTATTTTTAACTAGTAATCACTTCCATAAAGAATCACTACAAAAAAACATTCAAATTCTGCAAGAAACAGCGATACATGCGATACACGTTTTCATTTATTATGTATTCATATTACGTTATGAACCTAACATCATATACGGGTATACAATATATGTATATAATATTTACGTATAACTCCCAATTCTATTATATGATATGATTACCTTGAGGAATTTACCCCCCCAAGATTGGGCAATCCTGTCTAAAAGCTTTGTTCGTTTCATTCGCATTAAGAGATGCTCTTAACAACCCAGCCAGACCAAGAAAAGCACTGCCTGGGGCAATTCAAAGCAGAGAGGGCACACGAGAATATTATTTCCCTTTTAAATTATTATCTTATGGATAATTCGGCAGTTCAACAGCAATAAAATGGCAAGTGCTACACCTTCAATGGAGTACGAGAATCCCATTCTCTTAAAACTCAGACAGCGTATGTGGGAAAATTCCACATAATCGCATTTTTCAGGTGTACCTTCATATCTCGGTTGAGACGAAAAAAAACTTGAAAACATAAATTTAATTTAACAAAATTGTGTTGCAAAAATATTTTATTAGGAATAAAGGGAAAAGTTTTTTTTAAATATAATACTAGCTTTACTATAATTCATCCTGTTATTAGTGTCCTGTTGAAAGTAAAACAGTTAACCCAGAAATAGCAATTAAAAAAATTGGATGAAAAACTCACATAATCGCTACGGTTCACGGTTTGGGAGGATTCTTTACACACATGTATTTTCTGTTTTATAATATAGATATAGCATATATTTATTTTAATGAAAAATTTAAATTTAACTATGTATTATATTAATTTAAGCTCGAAGCTCATCAAGTCGTCTTCTACAAGAGAAAAAATGCAGCTTTCAACTATCATTAAGTGTACCAAGGGTTCTATAATATGTGTGCAATGCGATTTTTAAAATTATAAATTCTCTCAATTGTACTATCTTCGTGCGCGAGCAAGATAAACATCATTACCTGTAACCTTTCCTCAATATTAGATAATTCAAAATTACACATAGTATTAATGAGTAATGAGTAAATTTCTATTACATATAAAAAATGTCGTAAATTCTTACAAAGAAGACATGGGAAATTGCATGACAAAAAACTTCGAGGGTGAAAAATCGACGTCATCATTAACCGTCGTCATAGAAGCAACACACATTCTTACGTAAATTGAATTTTATTAGTATTACAGAAATGTTTTGTTCAGTAATCTAGATATTTATATCTTAGTTATAATAAATTATATTGTCGTATAATAATAATTTTGAATTACGTCCGTTCTGAATATATGAAAGCATATTCTTATTTTGATAGATGGTATTTTTTAATGATCAGCTGTCCCCCAACTTATTATTTAATATTACTAAAATTTTTGAAATGTTTACGAGTACGGGATTTGACTTGACATTGGAACGTGAGCGCTTTTGGTAGTGTCGTTTTCATATAATTTCGAGGAAATCGTGTAACGACTTTTAAGTTGACACATTAGAAAAATAAGTTACAATCGCATCTATAGTATTTTTAAAAGCCTCCAATATTAATATTTTATAAAATTTCCTTCGAAAGTGGAGCATATGGATCTACACAACGTGAAGATGTCTGTTACGAAAGTGGAATATATAATTCTGCGCTGTGTGAAGACATGTATTGATAGATTATTTTCCACGAGAATTGCTTGTCAGACAATTGCTTAAATAGACCTGCATTTTAATTTTTTTTTTTTAAATCCGACATTTTCTGGATTGCCAGTTTCGCGCACTTAACTCTACGCTATATAAAGATTAATAAAAAATAATTTATATAATTTTCTCAGAGCCTACAGAAAGTTCGTAATTAATAATTAATAAAATTATTAAATATTTAATTAATATTGATCTACGCTATAATCACTATAGTATTATTTGAACACCTTTAACAAGCCTTTATATATTTAACATACTAGCTTTTTATTTAAATCAAATGTCTGGCATCAAAAATATACCACAAATGAAATTTTTAGATGCATTTTACGCTATGAACTCTGTCATTACTTTATGTTTTCGTAATTATTATTCCGTAGTTTATACAAAAAAAAAATGTCGTTATTTATTATAGCTCTGCATTGCATTTTATGAAATAACTATTATTATTTTACATTCTCCGGGTTTTAACATTCACAGATTAAAGTACGAACGCTCAATAAAACCCCAGTCGTATGGACAAAATTACATTAACACAAGAGCACTAAAAGTTGATGTTACGGAACTTATGAGTAAATTAGCGACACATGATTGCGCGTTGCACGGTGCATTGCCTAATGTTTATTTGTGTAATTAAAATTTGCATGAAACAGGCTTTTAGCTAAATGTTATACGCATTTTTCATCTCCAAAAACATCGACAATAATATTAATTTCGACAATTATAATTATATTTCAATTTTTCAGTATTTTGAGGAATCCAATTAGGGAAAGAACCGAGCACTCGCGTATTACGTCAAAGTTATGCAGACTCGGGAAATAGTCGGGATTATACCGCCTGTCACTATTCACAGGGATGTATTTGTTCGGCAAGATATAAAGGATTCTTCCGAGGCATGGTACGATGCAAGACAGCTGCAGATGACAAGCGAATCCTAGACGCGCTACGTGACGGCCATATATACTGCGTATACGAAGCTGATATAAAATAAAAAAGAAGAAGAATATACGAATAAATAAATAAAATTCAATAAAAAGATTACACTTGCAACAAAATTTTGTTTATTAAATTGATATATTAAAAGGAAGCCAAGGAAAAAATAAGTAAACGCATTTTATGAGGTCCGTAAATTACTACGTGTTTATTTTAATCGCGTTAAGACTTTACGTATACTATACAAAAAAAAAAAAACCATTTCTGCACATTTAACAAAGTCCTTAAAAAAAAAGAAATAGTAATGATCAATATATAATTAACACGTTGAATACGGAAAACCAATTCTACAGCGAGGGTGTGTAGTTATTTCTGAATAATATCAGACGTTTGCCATTCTTAAATAATTGACCCCAAACTGAGATTGCATTCACTCAGTTTACGCACAAACCAGATGACAAAATGAATTAATTTTTGGCGTCATGCGCTCAGGAGTATTATTATGATAGCTTTAAATTAGAGCCTCCGTCGAGACTTCACAGTTCATTAAGTTCTATTGAAAATGGCTGGAGACGCCTAGCGCCGGAAAAGCGAAAAAATCAGAAAGAGAAAAAGCTTTTGTTTGCTTATTTTCCTTTGAATCATTCCTTTTTTTCTTCTTCTTTTCACCTGTTTTTAAGTAAACACATTCTTTCTCATTATTGTTAAAATGATAATTTTTCTCAGAATTATATGGCAGATGAATGGATTCGTATTCGTGAATGAAATTCTAGATAATTCATAAATGTGTCACAAGTTTTGTGTACTAATCACTAAAAAAGCACGGAAGATAAAATCTAATTTTTACCTCGCTATATATTAAAATGCGTATATTTACAGTACGTAAACCAGCAATTACGTATGAAAAATTTGTAATACAATACAAGATTATCGTGTAAAAGCAAAAAACATAGGAGATTTATTTGGCAATTAATGAGAGATTAGTGTGATATATCTTTTTTTATTTCAGCACGTTCCTACGGACGGAGGATACGGTTACGCAGTAGGAGGGTGTGTAAACATAATAAATTATCTTAACTGTTTTAACTTCGACGTAATTTGACATGCGCCGTTCGCGCGGCACCTATTTCCTGGATGGGAAGACTAAAGACGAAAGAATTAAAAAAACGAACGTTATTTAAAATTACAATATGACTTTTTACCAATTGAGTTGCCGAGTTGCAAAAAGCACTCCAGAATTAAGACCAACGGTAAATATATCGTTTAACGTCCAAAATTAAATTAATCAAACTGGCGGGCGACAGGGATTCTTGGAGGCCGCATGTGGTGTCCACATGCTCCACTTACGGAGCGAACATGGAAGAAGAAGAAGAATGTTTCTTAGGAAAAAATACCTCTTAAATTTAATATAATCAAATATATTTTAATACTTTGTGTTTGTTTATTCAAGTGTTTTTTATGAATTTATATTAATTAAAATAAAAATCGTTTGAGAAAATATTCGTACGATTTGAAACAGGCCTGACCAACCCAAATTATCACATGAGTCGTCAATACGAAAAAAATTTAAGGGTCGCGTATAAATAAGAATAATCCCAAATTTTGTTCCAACGAAATTATTTTCGATTTGAATTTTGAATGCAGACCATATACAGAGAGTGTGAATCTGGAAAAAAAACGATACAACTATGTATTGTAGATATAAAGAGAAAACATGTATTGAACGAACAACAACATATATTTGTATGGAAATAAAGACATAATGCCTTTGTTAACTCATGGTGCGGCTGTAAGTACTAATTATATGTAAAACGTGGAGATTATGACCGCGGACAACACAAAAAACGCCACGGGCCGTGGATTGGCCAGCTCTGCTTTATAACATCGCGTAGTAAATGTAAACATAATACAGTATTGCCATGTCATTTGTTTGCATTGGATTAACAATAAGTACATTAACTTACTTCTACATATCTCATAGATACAAGAAATTATATGCCAGCAAAATTAATAGATCCAGTGAAAAATAAAAAGTATGCTAGTCAAAATAATTTTCACTGTCACAAAAAACACAAACCAATTGCACCCGTAAAATATCTGGTCGGCTGGATATTAATAGATTCTTATCTTCTTATGAGCACGTGGGAAATTAAAACTAATTCCACTAATTGCTTCCACAAAACTTCGTTACGTGTGGAACGTAAAATGTTTGTTTATGGCGTTTATATTATATTATATAAACCCATCTTGAGACCCTATTTAAAAAACGGGCAGTTAAATATGTTTTTATAGCTTAGGGTGTCAACGCCAGGATTTTCGCTTCTTCATATAAAATATTTCCTATTAGGCAAGTCAGTAATTGAAATAATTAAGCAGTGTGCTTTAACCCTTTCATTAGTGAGTTAACTTTTAATGCGTATAACTCTTAAATCTTTCACTGCTATAAATTCAACAAATATCATTAAATCAATCAAACTGAATATGCCGATTTGTAAACAATACTCTTTTATTTCCAAATAACGAACAAAATAAGCTGAAAAATTATTCCAAATCGGTAAGAATGTGCATAAAATTACCACGTGCCGCTCCTATTTTGGAATCAAAAGAGCACTTGAGATCAAATTTGAATGCATAGGATTGCTTTAGGTGACATTTTATGTATTTCTGTGAACGACAATATCGTTTCTTTACTAAACATTATAATTATAAAAAAAGAGCATGAAGGAATTTTTCAATGCTGAACCCTTTTTTACTCATTTTTATCGAATTTTTGCGTATTTTTTTCTAGCCATAATATAAATGATATGATTGTTATGGCTTACATATATATATATCATTGATAGATCTATCTAGTATTTATATGAAAAGAAATAATAACATTTTATTTTTAACATGGCGCACGGACGTACATGTCCGTCCATACTAATCAAAGGGTTAAACATAAAATATTATTCTGTCATAAAATGACACTCCGTTGAAGGCTGGTTTTGCCGTTTCTTATTAAATTACTACGAATTTTTATTTTCAGGCAGACATTTTACAAAACAAATATTATATTTATATATTGTACAAGTTGGTCGAATAGTATAATAGTTATCCATTACGAATTTAGAGTGTAGAACGAAGTGCCGTTCATCGTTTAATGGATGTGACAAAGTAATAAAAATTCAAACGGTCTGTAAATTATGAAACGCCATGGATCGCTTCACTTAGCAGAAAATCCTTACTTCTTTCATTTCAGAAAACAATAATTCCTCTTTTGAATCGTGAATTAGGTAGAAGAATTGAATTTAAATTTACGCTTTATTTTTAATATATCAATACGAATTAAATTTATGCCTTGTGATATCTGGACAAACTTTATTAAGCAAATCGTGTTATTTAAAAGGTCAAATCTATTTTATGCGATGAAAATTCCCTGCTGTTTATACAAATTATTCGGTATAACGAATATATCGTGACGAACCGAAAAAAGGCTATATCTATTTTAGATTCTTTACAACGAAATTTCAGTATAACGAAACAAACGCGTGGTCCCACGAGTTCCGTTATAACGGTATTTGACTGTAAATATTCATGTTTTTCTTCTATTACATATGATTTCAATTAATTCTTTCATGCCAACATGCATAACATGTAATTAATGATAAACAGCGATACATCCACGTACGTATATTTTTTTTGTATATATATATTTTTCGTTCAGGGCGGGCCTTAATAATGTACTGTTAGCTTTAACTTAGCTATAAGGTGAGACGACATAAAAGCTACATTTTAAGATTAATGCATGGAGTTTATTTCCTTTTGGTGCTTTAACATATTTAAATACCCTCACTGCCGAGATAGTCTCAGCATACGAGGGCGTGCGGTGACATTAATACATCCACCAACTGTCTATGTCCAGAATCACGTATTGACTAAACTGACAAGTATTTTTAGATTTGAATTGAATACCACAAATTACAATCTATTTATTAGTCGACAATCATGAATTAATTTCGAACTAACATGACGATATGTATTTAATATTTGACCACCTGTGTGCGGCACAAAAAAAATCTACACCGTGCTTGACGCGTATTTGTTGGGTCATGCACTGACAGTAAACCGGTTAAGTCAATACAAATAACCGCAAATGCAAAAAATATATACAAATACTTAATATTTTCGACTGATGGTGCTTGATGGAAATTGACTTTAAATTCTAAATTATTTAAAACTGGTAAACTGATAAACTCACATATGGAAGTTTACCAGTTTCAAATAATTTAGAATATACAAATACATTATGTTCCACGTATACGTTTTTAATTAAAATTCAACGTAATAGTCACATTTCCGACAAAGCGGATATCAAAATTTACAAAATAACTGCAAATATTTATTTCGTAAACAGTGTTAAAATTTAGAATTTATACAGAATCGCCAAAATATAAAATCGTTAGTGTGAATAATTTAAACATGATTCGTAACGCATGAGTTGCGATATTACAATTTTGAAATGAATATCCTGTCAACTAACGATGTTTTGATAGAAATTGATTGCAAATTCCAAACTATGCTATTTAAATAATATGTAAAGTTTTCTGATAATATTTACATATTTGAAGGCAGGGTTTTAATATTCCGTATATATTTTATACTTTATAGTTATATCCGCATTGGTAAAATGAAAGCTGATACTACTCCGAATCTTATCTAAAATTCTTAGCGTATGTTCATTAAATGATCGTTTACCAAACAATCGCTCATGCTTTCCATTTTGTTTAAAAATCAATAAAACTTCAAATATGTCGACATAAATAATACAAGTATTAATATTTTTTATTCACAACTTTGGCTATATGTGTACACACCTATCAAACTGTATCTAATTGTCTACAAACAGAATGAATACACTATATTAAAACCATCGTAATTTTTAATAAACAGAATAAAAAATCTTGGATGTCGATGATTAATTGGATGTAGTTAAGCAGAAGAAGTTCAAGCCACATTCTGATCTAACTGAGTAAAACGCGATTGAAAATTTGAAGAAACACATAACAAATACCAAAACTGTTTTATTATTAAGACTGTAATATGAGATTTGAATACTTACATGACATATACTACGTCTTCTACGATTGCTAGATTATTGAAAACGTGCTATTTTCAAAATTATTGAATCTTTTGTGGGTTGGACATTTTCTGCTGATTAAAATTTTGGTCGTTTTGTGCTTGGATTTTATTGATATTATAGAAGTCTTTAAATTCTAAATTATTTAAAACTGGTTAACTTCCATATGTGAGATCACTGTTAGCGACCCGGGTTTCGCCTTTCGGCATCTGCAGGCTACATTATATGTGGGCATATATTTAAACTTGAAAGCCGAGAACGATTAAGCCGCATGGAAGTTTTGTAGATATTATTTTTTTTAAATTGTTAGTATGCGAGATAGAAAAAACAGTGATTACTTCTTCTGAGTGTATATTTCTGATTATATACTATCTTAGACATATAAATTAATGTTTTCAAAGCATTTTATGCGATAAAATGTACAATTTCAATTCGTGGCTTTTGCTTAATTACATTAAATTATTTATCGAATGAATTACGAATGTGACTTTATTTTCACTAACTAATTGATATGTATATGAAATATATTTTTATACTGTATATTTTTTATTGTATGTGTGGATAAAATTGTTAAGTGGCGTATTGAACGTAAGTTAAATATTCTAAGCAATTGTAATTGGGAGTGAGCCTTGTTGAGATTCCGACATTATTTTATCGTATGGCCTAAATATACGGCTTAAAATGGAAATCTGTATGGTGATTACCCTTGGGAAACGAAAATCAATATGGGCAACGTCGTCTCGCTCGAAAACCGACTGAGGATTAATGTGTCCAATTGCTATACTTTTAAATCTAACATCGGGACGTTACAAAGCATGGCAAACGAAATTAGTTTAACAGTATTGTGATTTAATGACGGGGTAAAACCGTGAATTAAAATTTGAGAGAATATATTTTTGGCATTTTACGAAATTGAGTTCCCGTATAAAACTTACATAATTATCTATCTGTAAACCATCGTGAATAATTTACATAAATATCACATGAATTACTGTTAGATTTCAGTAAAAATGAATGCAATATCATTTAAAAATAATTCCCAGTCGATTAGTAAGCGACGTCAAAATAATCCGTGAAGTGAAATGACCTGCAGGCTTACTAAGTAGTTACTTCCGGTTAGGTTGCTACAATTTAACGGCGATATTCAGCGGATACTCATGCGTATCAACAACCGTAGCTTTAGTTACATACGCGAAGTGAATCGTGTGTAATTTTCTCTACTCCATCAGTATCTAGCGGAAACTGCCTAGCCAACCACTACAAAAGCTTCTCTTTAAATTGACTTGAACTAAAGCTCCTTATTTAATATATACCAGCCATATATTTTTCCTTTATAATATCCGATAAGAAAGTAGAGCATAATGTATATAAATAGTACGAAGACGATAAAAGCGGAAATAATGTATACCCATCTTATCATTGTAAAGGCCAACTAAGTTATAAGTCCTGTATTTTTCAATATTTTAAAAATCCAGCAGCTGTGGGATTCAAACGCTCACCCTAACCTCGTGTCAGTCAGCCAATTATTTATGGCATTCTATAAATCTTTAACGATTTGTGAAATTTCGGAATCTAATTAAAGAATGTTTAGTTAACACCTTTAATCAAATAGTTTTAACGTATAATGTAAATGCACGTGTGATGCTTTTCTGTTGAATGAGTCGATTGTTATCACACCGTTTGTATAAAAATGCGTGTCATTTGTTCATAAAACTTGATGTATTTATTACAGAATGTGAGCGGAACTAATAGTTACTGATTATATTGTGAATATTATCATTTTTCCTATCGTTAATCAGATATACGTTTGTTTAGTTTGATATTTTGTTTAAAATAGTGGACATGTGTCTAGATAATTTCAGACTGATGTAGTGCGTTATGTCTGTGTGGAATTCATAACGTAAACATTTTTATGCGAATAAAAGTTTTGACAGAGATGTTTCTAAATGCGGGACATTACGAGCTTTCATAATCTGTTTAGTGTGTCCAACTTTAAACATTACACATAACTAGGATAATGGGAAAATTTTGCAGCAAATTATCTGAGACGTGTCTCGTCAGGGGGCTGCTTACAACCATTTTTAACGCGACCAACTTATTTGAGTATGCTTTTACGTATTAATAATATTTACTGAAACTAATTTACGATATAAATTTAACTTAAAGTAACCATACATTTTTTTATAATTTTGTAGTGAAGCCAAAGTGATTTTGTTGATAAACTATAATTTTAAAAGACTCCATAATTTCATTAGGGTGTTCCGTGATCGTGAGAACTGTCACAACTTTAAGGACGTGGGAGAGGTACTTTAATAATTTAACGAAAGCTTTTACCGTAATGGTTCCAACGCGATGTAGTGTAATTTATATTTATATATGAGAATTTTTTAGAAGATATTAGCAATCCAATGCATACAGTTGCATATTTATTATTGATATTTGTTCGTCAGTAATAAATGTGTATAAGAAGTATTTTAAATTTAGCCACTTGAAATAGAAAATAGGCTCGATTAGAAAGAAAATGAAATTGGTGGCATAGTGGAACATGTTAAATCGATCGCAGGCGATGGTATTAAGGTAATATCTATTTAGGATGTACTAGATTTATTGATAGAAGAAAATTTGGGTAAAACAAGTTTCTTTCTTGGAAATGGTTTGAGAAGTTATAAACGAAGTATTATAATATATATTCTAAGAAATAAAAGGTTATCATCATTTTATACGGATCCATGTGGAATAAACGTTCAAAATATTCAACGAATGTTTAATATTCGAAACTATTTGAGCATGAAATACAACATATATCCAAACTTTTTAAAATTTGTAATTTTCTATATAGAATATAATTATCAGTTTTTTAGTGATAATGGTGGTTTCATGCACATATAAAATTTAATATTAGTATGGAGATATTGATCTTAATGCTAATAAACAATTTAAACAGAAGTTATGTATGATGTGATTCATCATTAGAATTTCCTCAACCACCCTTCGTGTGACTTTGATCCTTCCACTATATAAATGTGCTGATAATTAATATGAATCTTAAATATAAATTTAAAAGCATTTGAATTGTTCAACGATCAATATTTAATAAAATATATCGTTATATCCGAATTGGATATCGTAATTTAAATTTTCAGGCTGTACGCACATAAATAATGTGGAAAGTATGTACTGAAAATATGTGATATAACATATATTTTAATATACGTATAAAAGGTTGTCAAGTTGATAAATAACATTAAAAATAAGGGAAAGCTCTAAGCTTTGATAAAAATCTACAATTATTTTTCTTTAATGCCGACTCATCCGCTGAAATAACAGTTTCTCACCACACGACATTTTCTAACAATCTGTGTACAGTGTTAAGGAAGGCTTGGGTTACATGTATTATATTTTTAAAAAAGCTTTTAAAAATACACCAACGTCTAGGTTTAAAAAGCTTTTAGTATAAAGTGAGCGATTATAGTTACTATCAATAGTGCAACAATATCATGTCAATATACTCAAAAAATAAATTATTCTCATTTTGATTCGATTTCTATATACAAATCAAAGATATCGGAAATACTGGGTGTATTAATATTAATAATCCAAAAATTTGGTTCCACAAGTCCTATTAAGGTACGAGTAAGTGTAAATGAAAACCTCTTACGTGTAAGTGAGGGCCCTCGTGCGAGCGATTTATCGGTATTATTCGCACACTATTGGTAATTTAATTTGCGTTGTATTTTATATAATTCAACTTGTAAAATTGCGATGCCAACTCTACAGGATGACGAATGACCATAATTTCTCCTAGTTCATTCATCATTATATTTATTACTGGGAATTAAAGAGAGATAAGAAAATCGCTGTCCATGTGATAATATCATTTATATTTTCAGTAAAATATTGTAATGACACTAAAAAAATATATCGCTGATTTTTTAGGCAATTACTAGTTATTTATCATTTGTTTTCGTTCTTAACATTCTTCTTTTCGTACATTTTTTCCGCAAATTCTCAATGGTCCATTTTCTGAGAACGGCTATTTTATTTGCTGTAGAAAAATAACATAGACAAGCATTATATAGGGATATGTCGTACCATAAAAATAGACAGTTTTATTTACAAAAAAATGAATTCGTAAACCTTGAGCTGGTTAAAATCTAGGACAAAATAAGAGATTATTATAATAAAATATATTAATACTATTTGAATATTGTAATATTTAGATTTTGAACCGCCAACAAATTAAGTAAATGATATTATTATAATTTCGTCTGTTTAATGAATAAATTAAATAAAAAACACTCGAGAAAAAAACAGAATGCATACTAAAAATCATTTTCCTTGACATCAAATTTAACTTGGATTGCAACATATTGCCGTATTACCGGAAAAAGACGTTAAAGTAAAAAAATGAGTTTTGAGTTAATCTAGTTTTAATGTTTGAGTCTTTCTTTTAAATACATTTTACGACGATTTCTATCAAATAATACATTACACATTAAGAAATTGTCGTGAAATGTATTACACATCTTAATCATAACATAACAATTTCAAAACTCACTTTTTTACTTTAACGTCCTTTGCCAGTTATACGACGATATATTCTATTTAAAGATTATCATTCCACGTACACATTTTTTATACTAAGTTCTCTCCCAAAAGAGAGGATAATAGATTAATAGTGTGAAGATATCCACTCCGAAATTGAAGAACATATATGGATATACGCATAATGAAGACGTATTGAAACTTTATTTTTTACAAGAATTGTTTGTCAGTGGGCATCCAGTCCTGCATTTTTGGATATTTAGAAAATCCAACAGATGTGGTAATTGACCACGAACGCTAAGCTATACGCTACCGAGGAGATGTACATATACGATTATATAAATTCAATATATATATATATTATAAATGGTGACAAAATGGTGAAAATGTTTTTTTTTTCAAATCTTTTTAATTGATTTTTATCATAAAGATTAAATTTAAAAATAAAAAAATGAGAAAATATCATTTAAGAAGTAAACAGGAATAAGCTTCTACATTATCTCTGATTTTTTACCATAACAGGCGTTATTTGTCACGAGACTTCTTGTCAATATAATTAATATTTTACTAAATCTTTTCTTGATACGTAATTATAATTTGGAGTTCATCAATTCATTAATAAAGACATTGATTCATTTCAAAATAGTTATTTTGTGTAGTTATTTTAATAACAAATATGACTTCGTTTGATATTAGGAGATAAGAGAACGGATCATGCAGACACTAAATGCTGACAAAATTAACCTGCGTCGCTGGACCTGTCTCGGCCACATATTGCGGATGCCTCAAGATTCTTAACCCAACCTGCTTATTTTTTAAGCCAACTGGTTCACGACGTCCTGAAAGGCTGCTAAATATTATCTGTATGATGTATTCGGCGGAGTTGTGAGATAACCGGTATGACTCTCCCAGAGCGCAAAAATACTGGCGGGCGAGAAAGATTCTTGGAAGTGCCATTTAGTGTCTGTATGCTCCACTTAGGCAGCATATACGGAAGATGGAAAATAAGTATTACTTACTACATTATTTATAATATATTTTCCGGTATAAAATAGCAGTTTATTCACATATAACTGAAAAATTACCAAAAATAGATTATTAGGTAAATATTAATAATACAAAATAATATATATAAAATACAATCCGGTAATAATTATACTACTATATTTTTTTTAAATCTGACTATATAACCAAATTCTTTAAATGCTTTCTCTTAAAAATGATCCCGGAAATATAGAATTATAAATTCCGGAAGCAAAGACCGATCCCGGGTATGAAATCTTAAGTAATAATATCAGGAAGAATTATAAACGTAAATAAGAAAGGATATGTTTCCCCGGTAGCCAAGTGATTAGCGTGCGCACTTCGGAGCCAGAGATTCAGAGTTCGAGCCCGATAGCTAGTTCAAAGCCTTATCAGTTGAGCAATTATTTGATAACGAATTCGTGTAAAAAAATCTATCAAGTTTTGTCTTTACATTTCGGAAATCTATATACCCCATTCCTGGAGTGAACATCTTCACACTGCTTACATTCATATGGTCCACTCTCGTAGTGGACATGGTACAGAAAAGTATACAATATTCATAGTGATTCAGTTTTTGAAAAGTAATTCTGTTGTATAATATAAAAAAATTTAATCATGGTGGCTATATTTGATTGCACTATCCTAATTTAACGTTTTATGGCCTCACGTAATAAGTTGAGAATACTGTTGTAGCCAATAATAAAGATTCAGATTTCAATAAACTATAATTTAAAAAAAATATACTGTACGTGCAGAAATTAAATTAATTATTTTAATGATTAAATTTATAAATATAAACGTTTTGTATAAGACAAAATTTAGATATTTATTTACGTAACTAATATTGGAAAATAGCATTTCCTATAAATTTTCACCGTTATGTAAAACGGAATTATAAGTACAAGTTCATCGTATTTTCATCGTAAAATATTTTTAAATACTCAAATGAAAAACCTGAGGGAAAACAATCAAAATTGTGAAGAGCAGTCGAAAGGCCGCTCTCGAAAATGAAGTGAAGTGGATGTCTGGAAATTCTAAACAATCCTGAATATCGGGAAATAAAAATCGGGCCGCTTAATCAAAAGAAGAAAGCTAAAATTAATTATTTGAAAATTATTTTTTGTTTCTCCCGACTGAAAGAATGTCACATCGAGTAAAACGAATTCGATCCATCAAATTGTCATGTGTTGATACAGACTTTCCACCGAGTACTTTATTTTATTCGTTTTAAAAAAAATCAATCGAAACGACAATTAGTAAACTGAGAACAGTTAATTTTTGATTTATTGGCTCAGATTATATTTATTTTTGATTCAATATTTATATATGGAATTGTATTTAACCGCTTGGTCGCCAGACGCCCACTCGTGGACGCTTTGCGTTGTAATTGTGACGCCAAACGCCCACCCGTGGGCACTTTATTTTAAATATAATAATAAATGACTTTAATCATTTTTTTTCAATGAACGTTGCTTTTGAATAATGAAATGAAGCATATACCACACTAAAATATTGATAAAACTAATTGATTATCAAGATAAGACGATATTATTTCAACTTCAATATTGTATATTTTTAGTTTTATATCGAACGCGTTGATGAGTACATCTTATTATTTCACCCAAAAATTATCATACAATTTCGTGAATTTTCAATAAATTTTATTTTTCCTAAAAGAAGTTATAAGCATAGCTATTGTATAATTGAAATATATTTGTGTTATTGTATTTATAACAATAATCAAACTTTTGTAAAATAATTAAATGCTGTTGAGTAACAACCCTGAGTGAAAAAAAAGCATAGTTCTCCATGAAAATTGATTACAATCGATATTTCCATACGTATTATGGGGTTATAACTATACATTATATATATAATTCAAGTGTTTGTATTTTAATTTAATTTTTGAAAATGCGTGGCGTATGAATGTTAATTTGATT
>JAGVSQ010006204.1:0-16672 GCA_022683975.1 Rhyacophila evoluta
AAACAAAAAGGGACCCGGGCAACGCCGGGTACTGATCAGCTAGTATTAAATAAATGTTGCTGGTTTTTTCTACTCAAAACACAAAGAAATCCATATACTCTGATAGAATAACGCACCTAATTTCATGCCGATCAAAATAGACTTCGCGTTAGGATAATAATAGTGATAGGTGTAATTATTGCTACTTAAAAGCATTTCAGTTAATTTGCAAACAAAGAGTTATTGACAGCAACAAGTAGTATCCACTTAAACCTTTAAATAGTATAGACGTACATAAGGCATTTTTTTAAATATAATGTTATTATTTCTTTTAATATAAATACTAGATTGAAGTATCAATATAATGTGGAAGTCATTACGACCATATCATTAATTGTAAGGTTAGAAAAAAATACGCAAACATTACGAAAAATAAGTAAAAAAAAGTTCAGTTTAGCATTGAAAAATTCCCTTATGCTCTTTCGATAATTATTATATTTTCTAAATAAAAGAAAGATTATTTATATTGCAGTTAACAGAAACACATATGTCACATAAATGAGTCCTATGCATTCACATTCGTTCTCAAGTGGTCCATTGATTCCGGAATGGGCGCGGCCGCGTGTGGTAATGTTTTACATATTCTTACCGATTTGGAATAACTTTTTAGTTTATTTTGTTCATTGTTTGGAAATAGACAAACATTGTTTACAAATTGGCATATCCAATTTGATTAATTTTATGGTATTAGATGAATTGATGGCAGTGAAAGATTTTAGTATTTAAAACGAGTGTGCATAAAAATTAACTCACTAATGAAAACATTAATGAAGGAAATGGGTTACGTATACTTAAATATGTATTCAAGACAATATTTATAAAATTGAAAAAACATAATAAAAAAAACGAGTAACGCCTACTGGAAGTCTTTGCGGACAGAAAAAAATATATATCATGGACCTGGGAGTAATAATATGAGGTTGAATTTCAAGAAGGGTTGTAAAATCAAGTAGGCTTGAAAAAGTGCGTATACATCGGAGGTTTCCCTGGCAACATAAAACATACCAACGCAAAACATGCCTGAGCATAACCACAAAATTACATAGAAAACAAATTAGGTCTTAACTTAGACACGTTATGTTAAGATGTAAAATCTCTCACAAAACAAGTAAGAAAACAATTTCGTACTATATATTATGTTACTAATTTGTGTTACCCGGCTTTGCCTGTGGTAAATTCAAACTGATGTTACTTAAGGAACAATATTAAAATACGGAAATATTTTTATTTACAAATTTTCTCCTTAAATCCGCTCGCTACTCACGATGTATCTGCAATAGTCCAGATTATCAATTTTTGAAAGAAGTTCGTATTTTAATATTAATATGATTTTCGTCATCAAAAATAAGGTGAACTTTAGTTACTCCGACGTACATGAAAAATGATAAAACGAAAATTCCTGGAAAAGAAATGCTCATATATCGCTGCGTGTAATCACGTAATCGTCTGACTATTCAGGACAGAAAATTATACCACGTGTAACCAAAGGCATCGAGGTTTGTCAACAGTCATAATTCAACGAAAATTTTATGAAGAAAACTCGTAAATTTCTACGAGTATAAAATTATTAATTTTCTTATGAGTGATCATTTGGCCGAAATTGGAATACTATCGAGAGCTTCAATTGGGGTTCGAAATAATATACAACAATCCTTAAGCGAAAGCTCAGTTATTTTCAATATCAGCTAACAAATATCAAATGTCAAATGGATTTACTTCTTCCGCATGTCGTGTTGGCGTGCGAAATGATTTGATCACAAATCTATTAAATCAGTTCAAAGCGACAAATAGTTCATGTCATTTTGTATTGTTTTGAAGCCAATAAATTCTATAAAACACGTCAGTTTGGAAAATTAACTACCCTTGGGAATATTTTATTAATTGTATGTGGGACACGTGACACAAGAGCCTTCTACTTCCATAATTACTTTAAATATTAACGTCTCAATTTCAATATCATTTATTTAATACAACATATATTGTGAACACTAAACACTATAAAATTAATAAGTTATCGTCACAATACAAAAATATACACAACGTATATATATAACATTTATACACTTCCACACAACATTGTTCTTGAGTCTCGCTTTTTAATATATTCAAGGATTTATGTATATTGCACGTCACATGGTATACACAAATTTGAGATTAATTATGGTTACATGCATATTATTAATATCAATACGATGATATACTCGTACATGTTGGATGAATTTAAATTAAAAATCGATTTACGCCTTGTATATTATCACGGCGTGCTTGATAAACTTAAAATAATATAAAATGATCTAGGAATACAAAATATAATTATGTATGAACAAAAAACTTGACATTCGAAGAACTATACCGAATGACTCGGGCAGACATAATTCAAAGAATTTGTAAAACATCCGTCTGAACTCGACTCATTTAGGTAATGTACAAATCTATAAGACTCGCTCCTCGTTGATGTGTAATGTGGAAACCCGCTATGGGTATTGATACATTATATTTTATTTATTGGATTCATTCTTGCATTTTTATCCAAAAATGAAATAAAAATACAGAAACAGCTCCATTTAAGTTCTTAATACCAGAATACAGACACTCAACAGGTATTCCGTTTCCGTAGTACCATATTCAAAAGTACTCTTGTTTAATACTTACCATTCTATGCACCTATTTAAAAGCAGCACAAAGCACGAGATACATTCAATGTTTTTCCAACCATTTTTTGAGTTTTTTTTTCAAGCATTCGCGGTAATTTTTTGAAAGGACGGAAACATGAGTTGAATTATTTTAAAATTTGTGTTGCCGGTTCTTTAATGATAAAATGATTTGATAATTCAGTTAAACCTGTACAAAACGAAAAAAAAATACGTAACCTCGATTACTCAAGTAATTCCGGTAGCAACACGTAATTGACGAAAACAAACGAAGCAAGACAATTTTACAAAATAGTATTATGAGTGCATAATAACGCTAAGAACAAATAAATATAATTCAGTGTTTACCAAGCATAACTTCGCATTTCCCATTGCGGAGATGGTTCAACGATCTTCCCATGATCATTTTGAACTATTCAATAAATCTTAATGCTTTTAAGTTACACATCACACAGACACAATAATTATCTAGGCCAATTTTGAAGACGTAAAAATCACAAATTTAATACTGCACTACGGCCAAGCAGACGAATTAGTTTGGATTATTATTTATTTTAAGTCGGATTATTCATTGTCAACACCCACTAAATTCTACACTACTTACAATACAATATTAATAAAAAATATTTTCATAATAATAAATAGTATTGGGATTTAATTAATTATTGATACACAGTTTCATCATCTACGGTGTTGAATTGATAATATTATTAAATTAATACTGAATGAAATTGTATTTTTTATGGCTTCTTTTATCACTAAGAACTGTCGAAATTTTCAATTTATATATAAACACGGAGAACGTAATGTGAAGACGTCTTTTCACGCACTGAAGTAAGCCTGCCTCTCTGTGGCTTGTATTGTTTTTTTCTCCTTGCACAGTTTTATATTACATTAAAAGTTTACTATCATTTTTCCTCGTAACAAAAACACTTACTAAAAATACTACAGAACGACCGCTCCCGGAACCTGCGGCTATCATTTCCTTTGACTGCCGCATTGTCAAATTGTTAGACAGTTCGTAAACAAACAAGATTATTTCGAAAGTCAATTATGAATCATACGTAAAAAGAAAACATACAATCCGCACATCACACGTGAATTATTACTTCTGGAATATAACTGTCACACAATGTATTGTATAAAACACACACTAATGAGATACGGATTAACTACGAATTGTTTTAATATTAGACAAAATTCAAGTGTATTTCAAACAAAAGAAACATTAACCATCATGTACGCCAGAGAAAGTTTGTTTGTTTTTATTTGCGCGCGATTATTTCATTTTTTTCATATTTAATCTCAAAAACGAATCCGATGATAATACTTCAATATTTTTAATAAAACTTTTCATTACTTGGAAAACTTTAAGCTTTACGAAGAACTTTCATGTCATAAAAATCACAACAGAACAAATGTATACAAAGCCAAAATAAACACAATCACTCAATCAAACTTTTTAGTTTCATTCATAGTTTTAATCGCGAACGCCAATATTGATCATATTAATTCAAAATACAAACTATGAATTTAAGTTGAGTTGATATATATATTAAATTGCACGAAAATTGGCCCGAATTCGTCTGCTATTCGGACACAAGTTTCCGAACTAACGGTGTAGTAATTACTAACTGGAAAACATACACTCGCTAGAGGAACTATCTGTTGACTGAGGCGGCGTGTTGGTACTTTTTCCGCACGAAGCCTCCGTTGTTTTTATTGTCCATTATCCGCTTGCCCCTCGCTTTCACGGCTCTCAATAATTTCATTATAAAAATCAATATGGCCATAATGTGACGGACGAACATGTCCACTATCCCCTTCATTGTCACTTCACAATCAATATTCACATTAAACGGAATTCAATCGGCCCAACAATGGCAAACAGTGTTAAATATTAACAGTACTGAAAGCTTTATAAATTATCCGACTCGTCCACAACTTCGATCGTCTTACGAAAATCAAATTTCACAGTTCAATCCGCAAGCTTTTTTTTTAATAAACAATGTGTACGCACTATTTAAAACTGAGCAAATTAATTTGTTTACAGTATATACCAACAAGCCGTTTGCTTAAAAAATGTCGAAATACAAAACTTAGATTGTAAATAATATTTTATGCGAAAAAGTTTGAGAAATTTAGATGGCTCTATATTCAATAATAAATTACATCAAAAACTTCTAGTCGAATGTTTAATTAATTGAAATTTTTAACTTCTATAAACAAACTTGAAATTGAATATTTATATTAAAATAAAAAAACGCTCGTTTTACTTCTTATAATTACATATGTCAAAAGAATGAAGATGTCGAATTGCGAAATTGGAGTGGTGAAAAACCCACATAAAAACATGTAATTTTTCAATAATTTAGAGATAAGTAAAATATCGATTCAATGATTACTATATTTCAAGCACTATAACTAAAACTTTTGGTTAGCATGTTTGTAATATACTCATTTATAACAGGTGAATATGTCGATAGCTATTTCGACTGACAACATTACCAAGACTACTCCAAAGTTACTGTAGTTACTACACCGAAATTAGTATTGTCCGAACTTATCTACTCGTAGAATGACTACTCAATGATTATGAAGTACACTGCAACTCACCAAATTAAACGAAGTATTTTATTTAAATACATAATAATACAAACATATATATGCACGCAATTATATAATATACAATTGCAACACTAAATACAACATTGCCATTTTCACTTTGTACGATTTCCAACTATATATAAACGTTAAATGGTTAAATAGTTAAACGAAATATCATTTACCGATCATTAAACGATACAATAATTATAATTCGGCTATCCGAATATCGTATGATTCGTACGCATAATTATAACATAAAATATTCATTAAATGAAATCAATATTCCGATTTAATAACGAATCATAAAAAAAATTGTGGTTTTACGAGTAATACCTAATACGAATAGCCAAAATCTAGTTGAAAAATTAAACACATAAAATATAATGAATTTAACGTTTAACTAAATTGGGTAATTGAAAATATTTATAATATCTACCGAGCCGACACAGATATCGAATCTCCGAATTAAAAACAATGAAAACACATTTATTTTCTACTCCTGCGGTAAATCTATAATTTTATTAAAAACATAATAAAAATATTTTATTGCGTGGCATGTGATATTATAAAAACTTCCTCGGTATGGTTTATTCAAATAAACCATTAGATGTCGGCTCAAATTTATCATAAATCTCGGCAGAGAACTTTTCTCAATTGACTGATTTGTGGATGTTAATTGTAAAAGTTCCAAATTTGGTTAATTCATTCGAGTACCACGAGCGCTTACTTTACAAGCCTTCATAATTAATTTTGTATCGCAACATTTATACGTAAAATGGTATTATTCTTTATTAGAGATTTACAAAATAAACCAGTATTTAGCACACAATAAAGAGAATATGACGTCTGGCATTCGGTATGTTCAGAGTAATGACAAAATGTGAGATACGTATACGTACGTGCTCTCGTTCATTTATCAACTTCCAATACAATACGGAAGTAAAATGCATTGTGGATATAGACATTTTTATTTATTAATTTATAGATAGTTAGACATAACTTTAATTCAGACCGTCACATTTACTATTATTTTGTTTGTCGTTTGTAGACGGCGAACGACGATGTCAATGATTTTTTAAAATGGAAGCCCAACCCCAATTGTAACCAACCAATGAGATCTATAAAACTATAACACTTCCGTTTTAGGGATGTAGAACACATCAATCTGAACAGCATATAAAATCTATGTCACGTACACTGGAGGTATGCGACTCGAACCCGCTACCTTCTGTTCCAACACACTCGCAATCGAGCGTTTATCCAATTTGGCTTTCGAGGTATCTTGTATTAGAAACTTAATTGTATTTACGTATTTTAATTTACGTTTTGTGACGTTAGACAAGACTTCTAACTGTCTAAATCAAATGTAGTTAGATAATCTGGGTAACACAATAATAATGCTAAATACAGGAAGATCGGAGACGGATTCTAATGACTAATCATACAAACAAAAATTCTATTGTTTGACACTATCAAATGGCGATCTACACTGAGTGAGATCAGAAGTATTGCCAATACTGTCGCCGCAAAATGACAAAAAAACTTTTGTATAATTTGACAAGCGTCCGAAAAAATAATAAAACCCTACTTCCGAATGACGGGATAATACATTTTTAAAACGGATCGAGAGCGTAGCCTCTGTCATATCAGGGTTCACACTTCACCGACCTCGTATTGGATATTACCCGAATAGAACAACGTACTGCAAAAGCGACCATGGTATAAAACTGGTTGCTTGAAATACTCACTTATCAGCGTTATATACTTATACTTCAGGTGTTAGGCTGCATTTAAAACAAAGGCGTCTGGGCGCTATTGCAAAACAACAACAGCCTATCTCGTGTTATTAAAATAAACAACAGAGCAGCGATATTAAAATCTCATTCAAATTCTGACAAATATTACCGAAATTAACGCAATCATCAAGCAGCTACTACATTCCGTAGCTATTCGTGAAATTTAAAATTCAAAATTCAAGAGTCAATTGAATTTAAAGCAAATGAGATTCGCTTGAAAATATAACAACTTTCAAAGAGAACTCCGATCTTAAAAGCTCGCGCTTTTCACGAAGCAAGTGTATAATAGCATTAAAATCAGATACTTTGCAAAATTTCTTGTATTTTTTTATAACGGACTAAATTACGTTTAACTTCAATGATAAATCTATCATTCAATATAAATATTAACTGATACTAGAAAAGGCTATTTCTCAAGTGTTCTAAGCTTTTATAAACAACCATATTAGGAGTTAATTACAAAACATTAAATGTATACGGTTTAATTATACTACGACGTTTTAAAACCATTTCATATTATTTTTCGGGCAAATAATTCAATGAAATATAAACGAAATTATTGAATATTTCAAAAAATAAATAATCACGACCCTGTTTCCGTTTTCGACATCTTCAGGCTGTATTCAAACGAGCAGTGCACGAGTCTACTGAATACCCAGACAATATCTTTAAATCCAATATCCATAAAGCACTTTCAGACAATGGAATACAATACTATCGTTATCCTACGCATTACTATTAATTTCGGTTACTAATTAACAATCAGGATGTAGGATCACTTAGTAATATATATTTATGCGTAATTTTAATTAATCAATTTAAATTGTAATTCAAATAGTGGTCACATTATTAAAAGCTTAGTTTTAATTAACTGGTGCGTATTCATCATTTTACTCTGAAGTATTTTTTAATATTTTTTCGGAAACACATATTTTTGTAACTACGATATAAAATGACGGCGTTTTTAAACTGAAGATTGTCACAAGCCATCAGCGAACGATTCTCGGAAAATGAATATTGATAACGATATGAATGAGTGTAGGTACGCGATATCCTTTGATACACGTTAATTTGACAACCGCACGGGGAAAGCGTCAGTCATCACTACATGACAAGGCGGTCATAGACAAGCGTGAAGTGCCACCGCAGACCAGCCTAGTCTCGTGATAACGTAGCGGCTGTGACAGGCAACCAGGGAATACGAAGCCATTAACCCACTGAATATGCAAACAAACACTCATACAATTGACGCACTCGTCTGGTGTAACGTGGGCAGGAGCGAAATCGCGGACAAACAATTAATTTATCGGCGTTTTCATTTAAGGTTTACGATCCCACTTTGAAACGAATTTTAATAGTTTAACTACCCTAATATAACTCCATATTATTATAGATAATTGCTTACATGGTGTCCAGATATCCACTCCAGAGATGAATTATATGAATCTCCGCATTAAGAACATATGTATTGACACATTTTACACGAGAATTTTTGGTCAACTAATTGCTCAACCCATTGGCCATCCAGTACTACGTCATTGTATTTTTTAAATTCAGAAGCTGCGGGTATTCAATCTCCGATCTCCGAAGTGTGCACGCTTAACTCTCACCTACCAGAGAGACGGATAAATACTTGATACTAAATTGACATTTTAAAACTAATCAAATTTTAATTAATATTGTGGATAGTTATTTCGATTGCGACGCCATCACCAAAGCTATGATGTTAACACGACCGAAATAGCTATCGACATATTTAATTTTCTCGTTGAATACTATTTTAATATAATTAACCAACTTTCAGTTATGAACCAAGACTACTATACGATGTGACTACAGGCGGCAACCGAAAAAGCCATCGATAAAATGAATAAGCTTGTAAAATAAAAATAAAATGCCTCATTGTAATTCAGCCGTTGTGAAATACACTATAAATATGCATCTGACATTATAAAGCAGTGATTAGAAAGAAAATTAAATAAATAAAAGAAAACTAAGGAGGTAAACAGGGTTTTAATTCCCAAATATTTAACAGAGGAAAAACCTTTTCTGCTTAACCTCAAGGCTTTACGGAAAAAAATGCGAGCAAATTTGCGGCCTTTTGTATTTGATTTCGTCCAGAAAATTAGGCATTCACGATGATTCCAGGAAAAGCTTTTGTTAAAATTAAAGGTAAACCGACAAAAAGAAAGGAACCATCCAAAGTCGAAGAGGTTCAAAGATGAAAAGGAGAATTTTAAAAACAAGATATAAATGAATTATTATCATAATTAGTACGCGGAACTCGGAAATAATTTTATTTTAATTGCCATTTTTATTTGTATTAAAAAAACACAAGATTGTCTGTTGTATTAATTAGACTTCAGTTATCACTTCCTTGGGGGAAATCATTTTGCGAAAAGTGAATCACTGTGAAGACTAACTATGGACTATATACAATATTATTTAGTCACTTTTTCATAATGTGTTCATAGCACATATTATCTCAGGACAATACCGACCTAGTTTTATCTTGTCTTAATTATTTATATTATGGCAATATATGACTAAATCTAAATGCACACCTGATACATACTACAATCTTAATATTACAACCATTTATTATACAGCGAAGCTTTATTGAAAGCTTCTGTAAATATAGATATGAAAATAATACATTTTTTGCGATTGGTATCTCTATGCTGTAGACACATACTTTTCAAATAAAACTAACTGAAAGATTAAATTGATAAGTTCTGGTTCGTGTCAATTGGCTGTTGGATAAAAGAAAACGGCGAACAAGTTGTTGGCTTGAAAAGAGTGCGCACAATTTGTTAAATACTTGTAATTGTACTTTAATGTAACAACGTTTTTTTTAAATTTAAATTGATTTGAGGATATTACAAAATTCTCCATTAAATAAACTTTGATTAGATATTGTGACGGTGCCAGAAGAATTACATCAACGGACTTTGGAACCGATCCTCATTCCAAGCAGGATATATAAGGCCTCACTAGTAATAAAACTAAGCAGTTTCCAGTCCCCCAGTTTACCACTAAATTTCAATGCTTGTAAATAACCTGCCCTACTATGTTTTCTCTAAAAAGAAATAATCGTGTATCAAGCTCTCTCTAGCTATTCACTAGTTTTAAGGAGTATGACTTCCTTGTGTCCTTAATAATATTACGTACATAAGTATTTTTTTTAATATTATCTAGTGCCACGTGAAAGTGCCGCCATTTTCATTTCGAGTAAAATGAGAAACGGGTTATCTAAAATTTACAAAGATTTACAAATCAAACATTCAGGAATGCGTTTGTTTTCTGAAATTGATTGCTGTTGCCGAAACAATACAAATCGGTACAAAAGATCTTGTTCGCTACAAAATCGCTGGCTAATTATATTACGAAAAACGTTTTCCGACGTGTAAATAGTGAAAGGAACCTTATAACAAATAGACGTATGAAATTAATTCATATTTGCAAACGTATAATTTTTTAATCAATACAAAATATGTCCACGAAGTACATTCTATAATTTCAATGCTATTAATCATCAGATTACGTATTTTAATCTAGCAAATAGACAATCGTTTTAGCAACAACAAGGAAAGTAGAAGCAATCAAAGGAGTTTTTTATCCAAGTGATTATAGTCATTTATATACCTTAAGCGCATAGACAGACAATGACAATTTGAGACGTTTCTACATACATACAAACGAGTATGATTAGAAATGAAACATTCATTATGACGACATACAATGTGATTTAAACTGCAACGCGAATATGATTAAGTTGATAACCAGAGCTTATCTAAACTGTCATGCATTACATTTACCATGAATAGAGTTATATGATACTGGCATTCAATGTACCAAGAAAACAATATATGTATAAGCAAAACAATCATTAGATTCAATGTATGCATATAGAAAACATGCTGCACGCTTATAATCATATTTAACAATGAATTTATTGATGAAATATTTTTACAAATTACTTATTTCTTTGCAATTTCTTCCACAACCGACAGCGAATGACTGTAGAGTATTTTTTGATTGCGTGCTATATATATTTAATATTATAGGTTTTCTTATTTTTAATTCATTCCATTAGTAATGAACTTTTTCACACTGCCAAATCGAGTACAAAAATTTCTTTCATGGCACAATCAAATATGTAATGCTAAGGCTAAAATAAAATGATATTGGGGTATCGCAAACTTTGTATTACAAAATCTAGAGACAAAGTCCCTAAACAGATTTTTCCAATATACAAGATAAATCTAAAAAGTCCCAAACCCATCACAAATAAAGAAACGTCCAATTTAACAACAGTGACATATGCAAAGATACAAAAGAATATTAACATATAGTCTAAAAAGACAAAAGTTTTTTTCGCTTTGAAGCAAAATACACAAAGTTTTAAATAATCTCCTTTCGTGATACAGGGAAAGGACTATGCCGTATATTTTCATAGTGATAGCTATCATGGCTCCCTCGAGACCGCGTTGTTTGGATAAGTACCGCGACAGTGTGTCCTTATGGGAAAACGATTCGTGTATTCATGACAGAAAGCCTGTCATGCTATATGACTACTCAAATTGTTAAACGTATACACAAATTTATAACTTGTATAGGGTGGCCACAAATTGATATATGCAACAAGTAATCTAAATTTTCAAAACAACACATGTTTTATAGTGATTGTTTCCACGCATCATGCATATCAAAACACCAGTATCGGATTCCGGTTTCCAAACCTATGTATACTGAATATACGAAACTAGTTACGATATATAACACAAATATTAAATATTTTTTATTTCAATATCTGGTTTTCCACGGAAAATGAACAGTGGAACAATCAACTCGGAGTACATTTTCCACTTCATTATATTCACCGCATTATATTAAGTCACCATATCGACTCTCTAAGATGTAGTAGATGGCTACCTAGAATATGTTTCCTTGAAATATTTGTTTTTAAGGTACTTATAGAGTCACTTGAACCTAATATACATAATCCTGCATAATATCATGTGGCATTATTATCGTTATCATCAAAACTCTAGGCCTAGAGGCCTCGATTTCTTCGAAAAAACTTTTTCAGTTGTCTCTAATTTTCGTCTCGTTGAGTCAAAAGCTGACGTCAAGAACGTTCAGATCCATCTTCACACTATTCAACCAACAGAATTTACCAGCACTCTGTTTCCTCTGACTGTCAACAATAGAGAGAGGGTTATAACATTTTATTTCGAATGTCAGTACCAAAACTGTTTTCAAAACTTATTTGTTTTGAATATATTCTGTACAACGTTTTTGTCGCTACGTTTGCTAAGCTCTAGTAAACAAACTATAAGCCTTGCATAAGGTCGAAGCTCGATTGTTTAAGTATTTTTTAGTATATAGTTGATTAACAGTGCATAAATAATAAATTTGAGGTGCAAAATTGCTTCTTCAAAATATACAATGTAAATATTCTGAAGCCAAATAGAACGATAGTTTTCGGAAATTATTTGTGTAAAACGATAACATTTGCAATGTATAGTGTAGAACACTGTTAAATGTATATTAACCCTTTGCACTCCTATGGCGAGCTGGACTCGACATTCCATATCTTACTTGTAGCTTCTATGTCGAGCCTGACTCGACATTATACATTTAGTTAGAAAATTAATTTTAAATAATTTAAATTTCTCCTTTATTTCAAATAGCATGCATATTGTAATGTGTGTGCATAAGATAAAGTTTGTTACGTTCCCCAGTTTGACATAATTTTGGGTTTTAAATATTACCATAGTAAAAATGTGCTTAACCTGTCGATAACTAAAAATGTATTATTTTTTATTAGGGCGTGATTAATAACAATGCAAAATACAATCTATTGAGGAGCGCAGGGGTTAAAAATAAAATCACATGCTTAATAAATTGTGTACCTAAATCAAATGTGCTCGGTTATCCATATTATTTTGTTTTTCCCATAAAATTTCATTCCCACTCTCGTGTCTAGATGTTTGGAAGTCTACCATTTTTTAAAACGCTTTTTGATAGGAGTACAATAATTTATTTTTACCCACATGGGGAAATGTAATATTTATTTTACTCAGAATTTAATACGTAAGAAATACGAGGGAAATACATTACATTATATTAGGGTTAATGCGGTAACAATATGTTATTGTACCAGATGTTTTAAATCAGCCGTTTTTAATCGGTTCTCCGCGAGGATATTACAAGTGCTCCGTAAAATATGAAACATTTGATAGTAGGTACAATAAAAATGATGTTATATTCTTTGGTAATTTATAATATGTATTTAAAAAATAAAAGCAATGTTCACATATTTTTATTGTTACTTTGATAACTTTTGATGTTACACATTTTTTATAATCAACTGTAACTTTGAAAAGGACTTAAGAGTAACTGTTTTAAATCAATAAATTGAAATAAAAGTTCTTTTTTGTATTTACTTCCGCATAAAGTAATCCATTATAGATAATTTGTAGTATATACTATAAATATGTTTACATTATACTCATTTATATAATAGTATATCTGCAGATATGCCGATATGATGAGACACTCAGTGATGAAAACGAACGTACGTTATTATTCCTACATATGTATACTTGAAACATCAATTATCTTGGTGAACTTAACAACCTTATAAAGCTTATTTGAAGGTGAAAAACCACTCGATCAAAACTTTTCACTACCAATTTCGCTTTGTCAATATTAATCTTCGAGATGTATTAAAACAGATGTTCGCAACATTTCTTGCTATTCATAAAGCACAACTCTCGCATTTAATTACACATAAAAAGCACGAAAGTCGTTAAGCAACTGCAGAATTCGATTCTCAATTCGAATCGGTTGCTTACTACACACATAATCTATCAAAAAAAATTCAATGAGCATATAAATGTGGAGGCAAAACGATAAATCCTAACCACTTGTTCAATTCCAAGGCAAGGTAAGCTTAAAAAAGCTTATAAAAAGTACACGTGTTGGTGGAGGTCATACATCAGCTAAAGCTACTATAATATGCAAAAGCAGCCTACGATCCCAAACTGCGACACATCGTGCTTTTTTTCTTCTTCCAACTTCTTTTCTACTAAAGTGGGCGACAAAAAATAGAAGCATACTACAATACCACGATGTTCCCGTTAAATTTATATGGAATACAAAGTTTTAATTTGATTTTAAATTTAAAATATTATAGACAAATATAATATTCGTTTACAAATAGTCGGCTAACAAAATAGAGCGCCAACAGGCGAGAAGCCTAGTACACAAAGGAACTGTGGAAACTCGACCCGACTGAGTATAATACATAAATGAATATTTTAATCTAATGATACAAAGAACGGTCTGAGAGCACTCAGTGGCTGAAACAATTGTTCGCATACAGTTCAAATACAAAGAACAAGCCCATAACACAGCCTACCATCACTATGAATACGTCAATTTTCAATAAAAAAATCGGTGCTATTTTTTTAGTTATATGAAAACTATTGCAGCATTAATCAGATTGATAAAAACTTATAAAAAATACACTGGTTTTTATTAAATAATATTTTTTTACAAGTGATGAATATTTATTACGAGTACTTGCAGTATTTAAAATCGTACAAAACATTAATAGCAAATGAACACCAGATTTATTTTAAATATTTTTGATGCTTTTCTACGAGAAAGCCATAAGCTAAATATTGAGAAATAATTTCATGAAATTCAGCGTTTATTCGTTAGTAATTCATGACACTCTAAGAAAATTTAATAATAAGTAAAACACAACATTTAAGTTGCAATTATTCCTCCACATTTACTATTATTTTACTTAGAAGTCACCCACTCTCTGTAACCATGATAATTTTAAGCCACTTATCTATCTTTTCATATCGAGAAGCTCTTCTTTCTCTCCCACTAAAATCACAAAATATTGTATGCATACATATTGTTTAATGGAATAATATGTATCACTTAAACAAAACGCGCACCGTATTATTATGTTAATTGGAATAATTTTGTATAAAGACGTAGAGACTTTTTGAAAAAGATAAACAATAAGCAATCTTTTTACCCTACACCCACAGAGGTCGCTATTGTGAAGAAAATAGATATATTTATTATTCATGAAATTAACAACCGAGTAAAACTATGTTGAATAATCTGCACTCGAATGAGAGTTCAAAATCTAATGGGACATGTTCTAGCAACTGTTTTAAAGTCGTACGGGGCACTGCATATAAATTTCCTTGCAGTAGCTTTCCACATTCATAATCATATTGATCAGCGTTTGAATTGAAATAAAAAATAACTCGTTTATGAAGGGTATAAATAAAATATTTACAACACTACATACTTGTGATATATTATCCATGGTATTAAAACGTGAAGAAGGTCTGACGGTGTAAACTTCCGCGCACACTATAATTTTCAACTTAGATAAACTTTTAAACTACGAATGGAGATTTTTATGGTATATAACAGGGTGTTAACCACTGCCATCTTCTAAAAAATGTAATTAAATTCAATAAAACTTTAACTCTATGACACTAGATGTCGTTACGTAAAAAATATTAAAACAAAAAAGGTTTCATTTTATTATTAAGGGCAAATATCGATGTCCATAAGTTTACACCCCGAACTGAGTTACATTATTTTTATTTCGACTGTCACTGTTTGAATATTGGCATAAAATATTTTACCTTCCGTTGTTCTAATGTTGGAAATTTACCAATTTATTTATCTCCTAATCAAAGAAATGTATTAAGAAATATCAACTCACGGATATCGATACGTTTATTTTTTTATTTATCGTATAACTTTGTTCATAAATTTATTCAGAGAATTTTTTAAACCTTTTTTTTAATTCGAATATTAATTACTTCATCTCATATTTTCTGACTACCCTCCGATAATTAAATTTAGAAAACATCCATAAAGTATAAAATATGATTTGTACAGCACAATATCTCAATATTTGGACGAGGGGAAAAGTCATATAAATCAGAGTGAAGCGGCTATTGGTTTAAATAAAATATCGAACTTTCAACAAGATTAATTAACATTTGGTCTTTATGTAGCAGAAAAAAAACCTTTCAACGTTCATATCTATGAAAATAATATCCACATGAGTTATACAGATACCACTTTACGAATAAATTAATCAAATATGAACATATAATGAGTATTTCAGTTTTTCTTTATATTCAGATCCGTATCAATTGATTGTATCACCTATCGTGCTGCAAACAGTCAAATAATTAGTATTTCACTCCCATTAACATGCATGTTTATTTTGTCGTTAGCAACATTTACCATTCAATTGTTGAAGTTATTCTTAATTGATGATTAAAAAATAATTAAGCTGACAATGTATCAACGAGATATTAGCAACGTCGACAAAAAGCTTCCTTGACTGAAGACGTCTCGATGAGTAGATATTTTGTAGGCGTAAAAATAAAATGATTATCATGTATAATAATAATTTCACGACCCAGGTGTGCGTATTTTTCAGAATAAAAACGCTACAAATATTATTTTTTTTATACCATGTTCGCTCCCAACTTGGAGCATATGGATCTACACATT
>JAGVSQ010006206.1:0-16668 GCA_022683975.1 Rhyacophila evoluta
CACTGTGTAGATCCATATGCTCCAAGTTGGGAGCGAACATGGTATATAAAAAAAAGAACATATTTTCTTATTAATACAAAACTACCATTTTAAAAACAAAAAAAAGTATTGGCAGACCGATAAGTGGAAAAAAACGCGGGGGCTAAAATTTTAAATCGACGAGATTCCACTGGAACAAATAAAAAGACCTGTTAAAATTTTATTTGATTTAAATCAACTGCAATATTGTATTATTGAAATGCCATAGTTGGATTTGTTTTTTTTTTAAATATTTTTTGAAGTCATAATTTCCACAGTATAAAAACTTACACGAAATGAAAAAAAAACTGATTCATTAACCAACATCAATTTTATTGACTACAGCCTTTACTATATTATTTTAACACGAATACAAATCTAATAATAAAACAACATTCAAACTACGAAATTCGTCGCACATTTACTTCTTCTTTCCCTTCTTTTTCTTCGCTTCCGGCCATGGAAATCCTCGAATCTTCAATACATCCTGAATATTATGGCACACGTAATAAGCATTATCCATGGCTGCTTCAGTGAAAATATCAACATTACATCTGCTCTTTGATTTCCCGCCCTTTTTAGCTTTTCCTGCCGGCTTTTTCCCTTTCTTTTTCTGATCGCCTCCGTTAGGTATAGAGTTTTTTTTCTTTCCCTTTCCTTTTCCAGCCATTTTAATCAACAATTAATTAGTTGTCTATGGCCGTATTAACACAAATGAATTTATTTATTACATTGTTGTTGGTAGCAGCTGTCAGTTGTGATATTCGAATTTTGAAATGACACTGATTTAAAGTAACTTTGTAAGAGTCAAGCACGACGAAATGTTTATGTGAAAAAGTAAATAAAGCATACGGCAAAATCTGTAGCTATGGAAATAGTGATCAAACTGTTGTGATTACTTGTTTATTGTTATATCCAGTGAATTGCAAACTGTTTCGGATTTGTTTACATAAATACAAGTGTACCTATATATGGATGTAGTTAAGCAGGAGAAGCCCAAACCACAAATTTAAATTTTTCATGTTATTGCATATAATGACAGAAGAACCTAATTTAAAATATACACCCAGAAGAAACAATCACTGTTTTTTCTATCCCGCATACTAACAATTTACAAAAAATAATATCTACAAAACATTCATGTACTTAAAACGATTTCGGCTTTGAAGCTTAAATATAACGCTACTTACAAATAATTTTCTGACCATACCTTTTTTGAATTATTATAATTATCATAATGCTGCTTTCAAATATTTTTTCGATAAATATCTGTATATATTGTTGTATTGAATTTTATCGATATATTTTTTTATTTATAATCAAAAAATACACTAAATATAACCGATTTCAAGGTTCTATTGGCAGAGATAATGTAATCTTTTAAAAAATCCAAGCACTCACAGTACTCACAAAAAATTCAATAACTTTTAAAGTAGTACATTTTTAAATAATCTAATAATCAGAAAAGATTAAATATATACAATGTAATTATTTAAATTTTATATTATTCTTATAAATATAAAAGTCATACTTAATCTTACTTTGTTTCTGAAAATTTTTAACCGCGTTTTCTTGCAATCGAAAGGTTGTGGCTTGGATGTCTTCTGCTTAACTACATTCATATTATTCTGTGATTGTCTATCAGTCTACCGTAGAAACTTCCGTTCACACATCTTTTTTAGCATTCATAGCTGTAAGTTTTAGTGTTCTAAGTCTTGACGTGTATTTAACAATATAACCAGATAAATTATCTGACATTCTGTTTATATTAACGTATAAGCGCTTCTTACCAATAACGCAGCACTGGTTACATAAATATATAATAAAAAATATTCTTTTAGCCACATTGTGCCTTTTCTTGTCTTCCGGTAACATAGCCGGCTCATTATAATCTCATCAACTATCGAATTTTAGTGAATTTATTTTCCTATCTTTAGAGCATTATACCCCACATGCACCTTTGTATCCTATACTGTGCAAATACCCCAAACTTTTGCACTTCTATTGTATGAATATTTGATGTTTCTACCTTGTATACCATCATTAAAATCAAATATTAGTTGAAAGCTAAAAGATGGTAAGGGATGTGTCATCGTAAAAAGAAAATAAAATTAAAAATCAATAATACTTTTTATTAAAAATATAACCATTATTATCATATATAGACATAAGAAATAAACAATAATAAAACCATTTGATAAATTAACATTAATAGAATACACAATTTGAAATAAGGCGGCTACAAAGAGGCGTTGAACGATATTGTTTGTCAGCCAAATAAACAGAAAAAAAAACAATTATAGTTGTGGCACTAAATGCGACTGATTGAGTTCTTTTTAATTTTACATGCAGTTATGAAAAGATAGCTCATCATACAAATGAGATAACTTCTCTGGTTCTCAGCTAAATGCAGTTGTTTACGACTTAAAAATATCAGGTAATGCCATAAATCCAAAGATATGCTTGGCAAGAAGGCAAACTATTTCCTTCTTTTTCAAGACACATCTTTTTGTCGAAAGTTGGAAATCACTAATGCGATTCCCGTTTTGAAATCTGCTGATTCTAACATTGATAATTGCTTAATAGAAAAGATCGTACTTCAGAGAGAAGAAAGAATATTCAACATTGAAACTATCTTCAGAGCATATATGTTATAAAAAATGTTAAAGGTGGATGTATAACATTATCTGACACTGATTTCTACTCTTTCTGTCCTTTAAAATATCTTTTAAATCTATACCAGGTTTATCTATGGTGGCTCTGGCAAGGACAACTTTTACAGCGGAATCTATGATAAGCATTATTATACTTTTGTACATTGTGTAACAATTATTATAAATCAAATGCATTACGTAGTCAGCGGTTTGAAGTGTGACCATATTATATTGTTATCAGTTATTTAATGTTAAACGGTGACTCGATGGTATTTTTGGCTTCTTCTCTATGCCAACTGCTCACGCCGACCGCAGGGCAAGCAGCCGTTTCTCGACCACAATACATTAGCTGCAAAAAAAATAAGACCTCTATTGTGACAAGAACTGAATAATCATTTGGTGAAGAGTAATCTAATGTTATGGAGCGATCTATTTATAATGTTTTATGTAATTGTAGTTTTTTTTCATTTGGAGGTTTGTGTCAAGGATGAAAGACACATCCTCCTCTTCGTCTCATCAAAGATTTTCAACAGGTAAAATTAAGGTGATACAATGCAACTTGGCTAGGTCCAAAAATTACTCGAATTTATAATTTTCTAACTCGCAATTATTGGGAATCTATTTTATTATCATATGAAATAATTAGTTATAATATGTTACTGTTGGAAGTTGTTTTACCTTTCTAGCTGCAAGATTTTCAAATCTAGGTTTCACAAAGGTCCAAGCACCCATATTCCTTGGTTCTTCTTGACTCCAAATGAATGCTAAAATATAAATAAATATCATTGGCACCTTTGACAGAAGTGACTTAAAAACGAGGAGTCAAAAATTTCATACTTAATACTATTGATTGATGGTAATAGATGAAAACTGATTTTCAACACAAAACTATTTGTTTTTTTTGTTGTTATTATACATGGATGAATATCTCCTAGACTATAAAGTCTGTTTCTCTGGTAGCGTAGAGCTTAGCATGCAATCCGGGGAATGTTGGTTCGATTCCCACATCTGTCGGATTTTAAAACATCCAAAAATGCAGAATAAGATGCCTGTTGAATTGAGCAATTATCTGAGAAACAATTCGCGTGAAAAATAATCAGTCAAGACATCTTCACATTGCCGAGATCCATATACTCCACTTTCGGAGTGAATATCTTCGCAGTGTAGATGCATATGTCCCACTTCAGGAGCGAACATGGTGTAATAAAAAAAATATAGATGAACAATTTTTTGGTCAAATTAGTAGGATAAGACTTACTTTTAGCATTTTTGTACTTTGCCAATTCTTTCTGGATATCGACAAGAGGGAACGGACAAAGCGACTCCAGACGTACAATAGCGACATCTTTTATTTGTTTATCCTTCCTTTCCTTATCGAGAGCATAATAATGCTTTCCACTGGTGAATATTACTTTCTTCACCTTAGATGCCTCTGCTATTTTGTCTCCTGCAAAAAATTATGACTAGTGAATGTTAGCCAAATTGCAATGAAATCTTGTCCTTCACAGTAGAAAGTAAAACTAGCAAGATAATTATATCATACTTGTAACTGATAAAATAAGCACAATTATAAAAATAGTTTTAGGTAAATGTAATTGATGCCGATAATACTACACTCATAGTGAGGTATTAGAATTTACTTTTGTCTAAACAAATTTTACCCTAAAAATATAATGAAAAACTATGATGAATACGTTATCGATTGAGGGATTTCAGTCGAAATCTTATCGAAGGTAATATTTAGCAAATTTTTACCATTCTAGAATAAATGATTATGACTAACCTATAACGGGCAGGAAGTGAGTTCCTGGAGCCATGTCTTCTAAAGTAGATGTAGCTTCTGAAAGTCTCAATAGTGTTTTCGGGGAGATGATGATTAATGGCTTTCTATAGTTTCTTACAATCTGAAAATAATTTGTTAAATAATTATACAATACTATTAAAATTTACACATAGCTCAGATATGACATAATCTCGACCACCTTCATTAAGTGAAATTAACTATATGGATTCAGGCAAGGCACAATACTGGGTAAGTACTTAGTGAGTTTATTTGAAATAATTCATTATCTTCACACCAATTTACTATTTCAATGATATCTTCAAAATAACAATAATTATGTGTTACCTGTCTTCTCAGCAGATGAAAGTATTGAGCGGGAGTGGTTGGATTAACGACATGCATATTGACATTGTCTCCGTCAGGTGACTTCTCATCACTGTCGGTAAGCTGAAGAAATCTCTCCATTCGACTGGACGAGTGCTCGGGCCCTGCGCCGTCATATCCGTGAGGAAGCAGTATCACAAGACCATTACTCTTCATCCATTTGGCTATAAAAGACAATAACAGGTACAATTACATCAACATCCGTGGCAAAACTGCAACAATAATTGCTGGAATTTGTTTACTATTGTGAAGTGACACTTCTGAAAAACCATCTTATTGACAAATAAATTATGTAATTATGAATGTGTTTTGAAGATTATAAGAAGATTATTTCTCTCATTATGTGGCCAAAGTAAAAATGTTTTCATAGCATTGGATTAATATTCTAAAAATATATAAACAGTAGTATACTAACTTTCACCAGATGACACGTAAGTGTCTATGACTATTTGCGCTCCATTGAAGAAATCCCCAAATTGGGATTCCCAAATGATCAAATTGTTAGGCTGATCCATTGCCATTCCATATTCGTAGCCTAAAACGGCTTCTTCTGAAAGAATACTGTTGGCCACCTGGAAAACAAATTACCTCTATGTAAACATAAATGAAAGGTAGTTGAAAACGTGTAATTTTAGATTGACTTACTGCCCGGTGGTGGATGGTGCATGACCAGGATATATTTTATTTTATTTCTCCAAATATACCGATTGCAAGGTCTTCATACTTGATGTATTCATCATAAAACCCCCACAATTTCAATGTCATTACGTATTAAAAATATTGATCAATATCAACAGAAATAATTATTTTGTATTAAATTTAAGACCGGTATGCACGTGTGTGTATTAAATGACATTGGTATGTGTATAACGGCCATCCCGGTCACTGATTTGAATAATGTCATTACATCTCAGAGGAAAAGAGAAGGAGTATTCGAAGCAAATTAATACAGTCATCAATCACTAAAAGGTATCTGTCTGGACATGTCCTCTCTTTTGTTCCTATATTATATCGTAATCAGCTATTGATCTAGCAGATTTTGCATAATTTGAAATTAAAACCTACATTTTTTATTGAACACTCTGGAATCAGCACCATAGCTTTTGGGATAGTAAAGTGAGAGTTAAACAATGCTAAAATGAAACTGTATATGTTAAAGACCATGTGAATCTAAGGGCAACCTGAAATTCGAACAAATGCATTCGTCATATCTTCATATTTACCTCCAAGAATCCCTTCTGTTCCGGAGTGATTGCATTGAGTGGAATGAAGATATCATTAGTTTCTTGGTCGACTAGCATTGCATGTCGATTGGAGAAGGTTCCTCTGCCGACATCTTCGCCGCTGAGTCTCACGTTGTGGCCGCGCAGAAGGAGAGATCCTGAATTTCTTGAATGAAGTCAATCCTCATTACATTTAATATATTTGAGTCTATGTTATGAAAAATAGATAAACAATGTTGGCGACATCAATATTGTAACACAAATGAATAATGACATTACTGCCATTCGATAAAGAGGCTTGATAATGAGCTTTCAGAATATTGATAGCATTATAATATTTAAATAACTATAATCGTTGCTTGAATTTCTAACTTTGACTCAGAACTGACTGATTTAATCAGGAGTTCTATGAGACTTCAAAAGTCATTTCACTTTTATAAATTATTCTTCATCTGTCTGTCCTGATTGTATTTCTTTTCTCCTTTTCAATATTTCAAATTGACCAACTCAATCATGTGTTATGAAATGTGACTGTGCTTTTGTTAACAAGGTAATATACAATACAAGTCTATTATTATAACATCATATGTATTTGTTTTATAATTGAATGATTTTAAGAAGCTTTTATTATAACTCTAGGATGAACTAGAACTGCAATGATTTAATATTAATAAGCTGCAACTCATGAATAGAAAAAATGGAATATATAAAACTCACCAAAGGCCATGGCTTCAGCACAAGACCAATCCAAATTGGTGGAGTCAGTGATCTTTCCAAGACGTGAATTAACGTGGTTCTTCAGTAAATGTGGATGAATGCTCTGAATAACGATCGAAAATATTAAATGTTAATTATTTCATTCGTGCCATGTGCTTGAATAAAATAATTTTGCATATAAAAACTACAATATATAATAATGGTGAAAATGATGGAAATGTATGAAATATAGTATTAGAAAATAAATGCAACTTAAAATACTTACAAAATCTGACGGATAGGTGACAGATTTGGTTCCAATCAAAGTCAACTCTTCTCGAGCGATTCCAGTATCCCAGGTCTCAATTGCTTTTGGTGCTGAGGTCATTTTAGACCACTGTCTTTGGAAGTACGATTGCTAAAAATGTACAAAATAAATAATTATTTCAATATTAAAAAATCTAAAGGGAGTGTGAAAAACAGAGCTGTCTAGGAAATACTCTATTTCAAATAAGAAAGTGCATTTATATAATTTTTCTCATTTTCTTGAAGATAAACATTAACTAAAATCTGAAATTGACAAATAGTGCGCGTCAACCATGTAATTACAGTGGGCAATTGAAGAATATAGGGCACACTTATTTCTAAATAATTTTGTGTTTACCCGGAGCATATCACTATTGTTTTTAAAACATTTTATTATTTTTTAACAATGAGATACAAACGGTTTGTTAGTTTTGGGTAGATAAAATTGAAAAAACCGTGTGACATAATGTTTGTACCAGAGAAGGCTGAATAATCTTAGAGAAAGGTAATACATTTATTCAATATAATTATGACAAAAGATTGGTGTAAAGTTAGTATCTAATTTATAGCGGAAGAAAAAAATCCAAAAGAAAAACATACTTACATCAGGCTCGTAGGTATCCAAACTCTTGAGTTCTTCATTCAACCAAGTGTTGTGGTCATTGACGATTTTATCGGCATCTTCCTTTGTCATTAAGCCTTCGGCTATCAATTTGTCTGCATATAAATCTGGAATTGACCTGAAGCAAGTAACAAACAATAACATGAAACAAAGGTTTGCATTTATTATTTGAATGAGGATAAAGCATCTAAAAGTGAATCCAGTTTTAAATCACACGATGTAAACTCAGGAATACTTGGATTTGAAAATGACCAGCACTTAATTTTCATTTTCTCTAGTGAAAAGTTCTTAAAGAGATATGTGAATTTTCAACCCAATTTGAATGCTTTAGATACATTGAAATTAATAATTTCAAAATTATTTTTTTCTTACTTGCGACTTTTTATGTCCTTGTATAGAAGTGGATTTGTGAATGTTGGGTCATCCATTTCATTATGTCCCCATCTTCTAAAGCAGTTGTAATCAATAAAGACATCTTTGCGGAATTTTCTTTGGTATTCAAACGCCACTCTTGTCGCTTTGGCTACAAGCTGAACAAATAAGAACGTTAATTAATTCTTAAATAAACATACCAAAAAGACATTGTAAAAGATTGCCGTTATGACAAATCTGGTTTGATTGTTTCTAAATTTTTTAGATGGCATAGACCGACTACTTTTAACTACAGAAATGAGTCTGAGTGAGTGATAAACATATTGCAATAAAGATTTAGTATTTTTCAAATTCACTAATTCAAATATAACTCTATTACTAATGTAATTAAAATTTTATAATTACCTCAGGATGGTCAGCATTGACATGTATCACTGGAGAATTTATACTCTTGGCTAGATCGGAGCTGTACCGACTTGTTCTTCCTCTTTCTCCAGGTGTCGTGAATCCTATCTATAACATAACTCATGTTTGTCATATCATAATATAATATATCACTGTGAAAGAAAAACATTCTTTTAGTAGCGAGTCTCGGTAGATTCTTGCTACATTTCAAAAGCCAACATAATAAAATCATTAGATACCTGGTTGTTGATGATAACATGAATGGTTCCACCAATATCAAAGTTGGGAGTCTGCGCCAACATCAAGCATTCTTGGTTTATTCCTTGTCCAGCAAAAGCGGCATCTCCATGAAGCTGTGACCAAACATTAATTTATATGAAATAAATGTGTTTAAATATTTTTAAATGGCAATTTTTCATCTTTATCAAGTATGGCTATTGAAATTTTAAATTTTGATCAGGTCAAGAATAACAAAGACTTGCGTGCGATAGTATCATAGATAGTAGGTTAATATCATAAGGATTGATAAAAACAGAAAAAAAAGTAGCAAGACACGTTAGAGTTATTGTATAAGAGTTATAGACAAATCTCATTATTATCCGACTAGTATTTCTTTATAAAAATTATTATCATCGACTATAATAGGTTCATAAAATAAAATAGTAGTTTGAGAGATGATAGCTAGTCCAACAGAGATAATCTGGACTTTAGGAAGATTTTCATGTAGTGTATAAAAGACTCACCTGAATATTTAGTACTTTGTCACTAAGTTTAGAGTCCGTGCTATTTGAATAATCGCCTTCCTTAGCATCTTGTTGTTTCGAGCGTGTCTTTCCCATTGAAACAGGATTCACAACCTTAAAGATGGAGCAATTATTAAAGATTTTGGTAAGATAATCTTCTTATCCAATTCCAATATGGAATATAAAACCACCATACAGCATATTAGAAATTTTCTGCTATCTGTCAATATCATGGGTTTTATCGGTATTCTATAAATCTATAACACAAGCAAAAGAGTGACACGTACCACTAAAATGGCTATTCTTGGTATTGTTTTTTATTTTCTGTTTTGTGTTAGATGAACAAGTGTGATTCTAGAAATACTCTTACCACTAACTGATATTGCATATATTTTGTATTTGTATTATATTTAAATATTGAGCCAAAAATGAATTTTATAATTTTATAGTTACCTCTAAATGTGAAGGGTTGTTCAGCATTGACAAATGAAAACTTTTGCCATTGACTTCAATATCAGCGGCGACACCTGTAAAAAGAAAAACCAGCCTTTTAGTGCTATTGCTTCATATTTAAATACAACATTGAAGCCATTAATAAATTTTGGACTATAACCATATGGCTGGATTTGTTTGGATACGTTGATCCTTGTTATATTAGTTCATAATATAAGATTTCTAAATATGAGTATTTTAATTGCTGATCTTCGGCCAATGCAAGATTAGTTACATATTATAAAAGTGAAACACATTGATCGACCCTTCATATTAGCCATCTGAATAATGATAGGGGATTTACAATAGAAAACCTGGTTCAGTCAAATATTAAATACACGAGATTCACCTAGAATCGGCAAATATTCATGGTGAGTAGGTTATTCTGTCAATACTAGATAAATTTAACAAGCGTTTCTATTATTAGATTACCTGTTCACTTTTGGTTATATGCATTTTTAAATAATGTTCTTCTTCTTAAACTATATCCACCCACTATATGGATTAGATAACCAGTATACAAAGCTTTGCACCATTCTAGGCAAATCAGAATCATATTTTCTTTACCACGTCTCACCCAAAAGTAAAGCATAAAGATTTCCACTCTGGAAAAGGAGTGTTAAGATCTAATCTCTTATAAGTGAAGAACCATCTTGACAGATGATTTTTATAAGAATTAGCTATCTGTTAATTGCTGAACCGATTGAATTAAATTCTGAATTGCTTTCAATAATAACTATAAAATATATATTATGGTTAAAATGAATATTTATAATACTAACTATAATGGTTGGGTATATCACACATAGCATGTGTGGATGCAGGGAATTCAGGCAATCCTCGATACTTCATAAAGATTTTGGCTGGAGGACATTGGAAGAGGCCTGTCAGAAGGTTCAGCTTTCCACGATGTGGCATTCCAAGGATTACTGATTCAATACTATCTGAAAATTCAAAACATATTGTATAGCTTAGCTGACTTCAGAAGGTTTGTTGAATTATTACTGATGTGATAAAATTTCTGCTGAGAGATCCAAAAGAGTAACGTAATTAGTATGTTGTACATGCATAATTAATCTGAACAATGATCATTCTTGGATTTTTCTAAATGATTTACAGACAACAATGATTTTTGCATCAATTTCAATTGTCGTTAAATTTTTTGTTTTGTGAAAATTGTGATTGTACAATGTTATTTATTCATTTTCCAATTATGACTTAGGAATGAGAACATGGATGAAATATTGTCAAATTACATATTATTGATTGATTCGATAAATTCAATTGAAGTTACCGACCCTTAAGATAACTCTAAAAAGTTTTATGCTATTAAATGTCTGTATAAACTGTAGACATCAATAAGAAAATTGTCACTTTGAGCTTTCATGACAGGTTAAGGATTTTCGGTTAAACTTGTTTCATTTCTAGAGTGGTTTCTACCTTTGCTAGTAAGATCAAAGAGTTCTGTGAAGAAAGCCATCATAGATTCGGCGCCTTCTCCTCCGTATCTCTTAACCATAGCAAATTTAATGGCTAGGAAATTATCCCACGCCTGTGACTTGATCATTTCTTTGGCAATAAGCCTTTTGCTTTCTAATGACAACTCTTCGTTGCTGATGCTCTCCATGCGCTCTGCAAACCATTCTCGTTCTTCTTCTGACTGAAATGGGAAGAGAAAAGATGTTACTAAGAGTAAGATGCAATAGATGCAGTATCTACAGCACATTTTTGATGTTATTACAATCTATTTTGATATATTATTTTTTTATTTTCGCAACGGATTCGTTTTTATAAGGAATGGCTGTCACCCCATCGTTTATGTATGGAATGTTATTTCTGTTCACATCGATATAAATTCAGATTCATAACACATATTTCAATATCCCAGTACGGTTTTAAATTGAAACTCACTTCAAGATAACTAAATTCTGATGAAATATATCCACAGTATAATTCTTCTAATATCTTGATTGCATCAGATAGAGTTCCGTTGCTTTCGGAGACATTCAAAATTCCTCGGAAGTCTAACTCGTCTGAAGATGAGAGGCCATAGCGAGCAGGGTCTAATTCTTTTAAAGGTCTGAAACAAACAACACCATCTAGGTATTAAAATATTACATTCAATTCACATAATATTTTTAGTTATATGCATTAAACGCATTACATTTCAATAATATACTGCTTATACAAATCCGTGTTGCTGCTTTTCCTAAAATATACTTTTTATATTTTGAATCTTAACAATTTTATAAAGCGCTACCTAAATCAAACATCTTATTTCTTTCTATGTTCATTCACTAAGCATAGACTTTCTAACATCTCCAAGGATCTACACCGCTAATATTTTTTTCATATGTCAGCATCCTGTAACTCCATCAAACATAACACTTTGGACACAAGATGTTGGAGTCCAGTTGGCCATGAAAATCTTGGCTAATTGATCTCAACAAATATTGTTGATTGATAGACTATACCTATATATAGAAGAAGGGTTGATTGGTGTGAGCAATAATTCCTTGCTTAAAATTCCCCAGACATTTTATTTCTCCAAATCTACTGATAGCAAGGTTTTTTATATTTTGTGTATTTCTCATTAAAACTTCTAAGATTTCAATGATGTAATGTTATTACGAAATCAAAAAATTGATAAAATCAACAGAAATAATTATTTTATATTGAATCTAAGACTGGTATGGGCGTGTGTGTGTTGGATAACATTGGCAGCGACAATCACTTATTACGTATCAGAGGGAATGAAAGGGAACAATTATTGCAGCTGGATACAGTAGCTTAGTGTATGAATGGTATTTGCCCTGGATTGTCTGTCTCTCCTGATTCCGCCGTTATTTGTTAGTTTCTCGCTCTTATAACTTTTAATAGAAAATAAAATAATTTTTATAGCTAATAAAATAATTGATCTAGCGGATTATGCAAAATTTTGATTTAAAATATCCAATTTTAACTGAATGCTTGAGGTCGATCACTGTAGCTTTTGGCACAGTAAAATGAGAATTAAAAGTATTTTTATACATGAAACTGGTCTTCACATTATGTATTTTCCTTTTAAGATAGATACAATTAAAAATACTAAGAGATTAAACATTTAAATAAATTAGTCAGCAATTAATATTTCAAGAGTAATTTGAAATTTATTATCTATGAACACATAAATAACATGCAATTAAGTAAATATTTATCTAAGCTAGGTTATTGACCACATATCTGTCTGAAATTTATTTAAAGTTCATTATAACACATTAAAGATAGCGGTTTTAGTTGCAATGCTGACTGTTATTATTAGGATAGACTTATAGATGATAACAAAACTATCGACATTTCTTATTAATATCATTTTCAGAGATTAAAAAAATTATGAGAATAAAATGGTTACTTAATTAATTATGTTAATATTTATATATGAGATGAGCTACAACTTATTTCTGAGTGAGACAGGCATTTGTAATTTGAGTTGTCGCACTAATATAAAAACTATCCATATACAGTAGAAACTCAAACTCCAATTTCCAAGACTATAACATCATCTGCTATTTTACTTTCAGTCATGATGTGATACCCAGGGTCACCTTTATCTACTTATAATCACTGTAAAACATTTTCTTCTGCTACTCTTACAGAAATCATGGACTTCTTCCCACCCTTTTAAATCTGTGTCTGCATTTTGTTCATCAAACAAATTCTTCCAACCATTTTACAATGTTTGCACTTTCACTTCTTTACAGATATTATGTTCTTTATATCCGATGTCTATTGAAGAATTATTGAGGTCCATTAAATTGAGATTCCACTCTATAAGTATTCCACTACTTAAAATGTGATATTTGAATAGGAACCGTATCAAATATATTATTATGCCAGTAAATAATAATATCGATGGCCATAAGTTGACAACACGTATTATACATTTGTTAAATTGTTCAAGAGGACCACAAAACCTTATAAAAAGTAAGTATTGGGACACCATAGAAAATGAAAGAAATACACTTTGGATTGAAGTAATGTCAATTTTAATAGTTAATTTTGTGTGAGTTTTTTGGTCCTCCTAAAAAGTTTAACAAATGTATGATAAGTATTGTCAACTTATGGCCATCGATATTTATTATAAAACAAGTGCCATTGAAAAAAGTTTTATTTTTCGAAAGAGTTTATCATCTTGCATTCTAAAAATGGTATATGTTTTTTTCGATTTATATTTACTCTGATTATCTTTTGAAATAAATTGCCACTGTAGCCGTTGTACATAAAAAAACTATTTCATTTTCTTGGATATACCAAACCCATATTAATACAATTTTATAATGTGATTTTTACTATTAATAATTTATTGATTCAAGTGTCTTGATGGATGTTCATAAGAATGAAGTTCTCACAGTCTTACTAGTGAGTTTCTTTCAATATTAATGATATGCTTATTAATTTCCAAGCCAACTGTCACTTGTTATGGCTGCGTATCAACAAGGATTAATATCTATGATACATAAATCTCCTTGTATTTGCGATATATTATAATATGAAATGATAACAACTTTCTAGATTATAATTTCCGGAACAGCTTACACAGCCAATTGAAAATGTGATAAGATAAAACTCCATTGAATTGAAATCATATGACTTATAATACAATATATCATTATTATCTATGATGCACTTAAACCTTGACAGTTCAAAATTTTTATCTTATTTAAAAATTACTTAAATTGTATTTCAATGTCAGATACCACACAGTTGGATCAAATTTATCTTTCTCTCCATCTGTTATACCTGATTTGAACAAATTCTTCTAGTATGAGATAAAAAATAGATAACTTAGATAATAACTTATGTAAGCGTTATGAAAGATTGGAATACAGATAATAAATAGTTGTTTTTAATTATGGGGGCTTATTCTGTGTATTCTGACCATCTGTGTAAGCGCTGTTCTCCATAGTAACAATAGAGATAGTCGAAATCTTTCGAGAGACTTAAAAACTATTCATTATTGAAAAAAATCTTTTTCTAGGCAAGTAATTAAAGATTTATTGTGTTGGTCTTTTGGAAAAACTAATAAAGATGTATGATCATTGGAAGAATGTGGATTGACAACTCGATATTCGATTAAAAGTATTGGGCATATTGTTAAGATAGACTTTGTCTACTTACATGGTTTGAATGAAGACAAAACATACATTGTCGACATTTGTTACATGAAACATATTGTTAATTTAATATCGATTGCTCCTAGCCAAAAGGGTTTGTGGGATGTTTTGGTGATTTTGAGTTATATACAGCGTTAAGTTTGGACTTAAAAAGAGTGTTCTTCTTAGATTATTGGAAGGGTTTCTAAATTGGTTTTGAATATTATGTCAATGTTTTCAGTTGAAAACAGAAAGGAAAGTTTCTTTGGTTGTTACTATATTAAATATTTGCTAAACATATTTTTGATAGTTTTATATAATTAGGGGTACACATTATGGGATATGGTACATTGCAAAGTGATCTCATTATTTAAATAGGCAGCTGGAGCAACCTTCAATTTCAAGCGATATGTCTGGGACTCTACAAGGTAAAAAAACAAATACCGCCAGTTGAATGTATCCATTTTGTGAGTGTTGCTCTAAGGTTGCAACATATAGCACCTAACAAAGGCCCAAAGTAACCGTACTCTAAGCTTTGAAAACAGACACCTGCGATGGATTCTGGGAATATAGTGGTGTGGCTTCATTCACAATAAGGAGATAAAAGAATGGACCATGCAGTCACTTATCACTGACAAAGTGAAACTGCGACTTAGGCCCTGGCAAGACCACATCTTGTGGATGCCTCAAAAGAGTCTTAACATGATCTGCCTAATTTTTGAGTCAACCAATTCTTGGTATACTGTCAATAAATATACTATCTATAGAATGTATTCGGCGCAGTTGCGGTATGCAGGTATGAAGATGTTTTAATTTTATATCCACTATTTTATGGAATGCCAAATAGAATTAAGTGATATTTTAAGTCTATATTTACTCTAAAGAAAATTGTATCATATCAAAGAAAATATATGTTTTACATACATATTTGAAAGAAAAAATCTCAAAAAAATTACTATTTTCGTTCTCCTGAAAAGTAGAATTTTGTAACTAATGCCCTTTTGGCTTGCCATGTTCGATATGATTTTTTGGTAAGATTGACATAAATAAAATATTGAAATATACACATAGTCCTGTCGTAAATCCACAGGATTAATTTTTGCAGTCTTATGTGCCAGTTCTCGGTATGCTGTCACCAGTCTGAAGAAATTGCTCTGTTTTTGTCTTGAATTTAATACTTCTTGTGATACTGAAAATAACGTAAGAAAGAAAAGATTAAAAATTAAGAACAATAACTTATCGTTGCTTTAGGATTGGATTATCCACGGTGAGTGATTTAAAATACAAAACTTGTTTCAATTAATTTGATAGTTTATAAAATATTATGTACTATAAATCTATTCATACATGATACATCAATCATATAACTTTAAAAAATAGCTCAGGTACCTTCATGTATTTACTTATTTTAATGATATTGGTGTTTCATCTTTTGAACATTTGACAGTTGGTCTATTCAACCAACCGATCCTGAAGCGACATATATTAAGGATTATCAGGAAGTTTTAGCACTATACGTAAGTAATACATTTTGATAACTTATATTTCCATGATTTACACATATTTTTTATCAAAACATTTCCTTGTCATTGATTAACTAAGTGAAAGGATTAGTAGTATCGAAATACTAAAAATAAAGGACTTAAATAAATTAATTAAAATCATCACGTTTGCTCTTCAATCCAGTGTACAGTGGAAACAATTATTTCAATAAATAAAATTATATGAGGGGTGTAGTTCCAAAGTGAACTTATTCCACTATGCTAAAATTCAAATTTGTCTGCCCGGTAGCGTAGTTGGTAGCGTGCGCGCCTAGCAATCCGGAGAATGCGGGTTCG